>JAKWBO010000559.1:0-33197 GCA_034336685.1 Luscinia luscinia
GGTGCCTTTTGGAGTTTTTGGGGTTTTGGGGGGATTTTTTCGGGGATTTTTGGGGTGTTTTTTGGGTTTTTTTGAGGTTTTTTGGGGATTTTTTGGGGGGTTTTTTGGGGTTTTTTGGGGGATTTTTGGGGGGGTTTTGGGAGATATTTTGGGGGTGTTCTTTTAGAGCTAGTACGCTTGAACTGCCCTCTTAGTCAGAGATAACAGCCCGTGGAGGGGGCCCCTGCAGCTGACAGGACAATTATTAGCACGCACCGGCTGGAGCAGCGCCCAAATTAAAGGGATGAGGAGAAGAATAAAACCACAAGCCCAAAACCACGCGTGCTCTGAAAAGGCGGAGCCGAGGAGTGGCCGTGCTGAACAGTTCCCAGAGCTGTGAGTGCACAGGAAGGTCTCTGAGTGTGTCACGAACGGATGGACTGTAAAACGTGTTTAAAAGGGCGTCAGGACGCCAAGCACCCGGCCGTTTAACCCTTTGCTCTATGCATGTCTCCCATTACCTTTTTTTATTAAACCGTGTAATTCTCCCAGAATAGCGAACCGTGTTTGTCACACTGAGGCGTCGCCGCCGCTGCCCGGATCGAGCGGGGGGTGTCTGTGAACAGAGGGGCAGGGTCAGCGCTGGGCTAAAAACCCCAAATACCCCCTAAAAAAACCCCAAAACTAAAAAAAAATTTGAAAAAATCCCTTCAAAATACCCTAAAACAACGTTCAAAACCCTCCAAACACCCTAAGCCCCTTTAAAACCGGGGGCGGGGCCACGTGATACCCGCGGAAGTCCCGATGGGCAGGCATTAGCAGTCGATCGTCGAGCAATCGATCGGCAGGCATTAGCAGGTTTAAAGGGTTTTTGGGGGTTTTTGGTGCAATTTCGGGGCTTTTTTTTTTTTTTTTTTAAGGGATTTTAAATGGATTTTTCGGATTTTTACAGGGATTTTAAAGCTTTTTGGAGGAATTTGGGAGCTTTTAAAGGGGTTTTGTGGGTTTTTTCTGGGGTTTAATGTTGTTTTAGGGTATTTTTTCAGGATTTTTAAAAGGTTTTTTGGATTTTTTTTTAAGGTTTCTTTCTGATTTTGAGGAGGTTTTAGGTGGTTGTTTGAGGGTTTTCGGGGAGTTGCTTAGGGGGGATTTTTGGGGGGGATTTTTTGGGCTTTTGGGTGTGTTGGGGGGTTTTTGGGACGTTTTAGTTTTTGGGGAGGTTTGGGGTTTTTGCGGGTGGTTTTGGGTTTGTGTGATTTCTTTGGTTTTTCTCTCCTTGTTTTTTGGCCTTTTTTTGTTTTGGCGGGTTTTTTTCCACTTCCCCCCCCCCCCAGAATTTCCCTCCCCAGGTCTGAGCCAGTGCGGGAGCAGGACAGGCGCATCATGGCGGAGGCGGCCACTGCGGGGACACGGCCACTGGCCTTAGACCGCGCCCCTGCCCCTCCACACCACCCCCTTTCCCAGTCAGCCCCACCCCTTTGTGTAAACCATGCTCGTTTCACCCAAACCACGGCCGTGCCCTGTTAAACCACACCCCTTTGTGTAAACCACGCTCGTTTCACCCAAACCTCGACCACACCCTCTGAAACCACACCCCTTTGTGTAAACCACTCTCGTTTCACCCAAACCTCAACCACGCCCTGTAAAACCACACCCCTTTGTGTAAACCACACTCTGTTAAACCACACCCCTTTGTGTAAAGCACGCTCGTTTCACCCAAACCTCGACCACACCCTCTGAAACCACACCCCTTTGTGTAAAGCACGCTCGTTTCACCCAAACCTCGACCACACCCTCTGAAACCACACCCCTTTGTGTAAACCACGCTCGTTTCACCCAAACCTCACCCACGCCCTGTTAAACCACACCCTTTGTGTAAACCACGCCCATTTCACCCAAACCTCACCCATGCCCTGTTAAACCAAACACTTTTGTGTAAACCACGCCCATTTCACCCAAACCTCGACCACAGCCCTTTATGTAAACCACGCCCATTTCCCTCCAAACCTCGACCACACCCCTTTGTGTAAGCCACGCCCATTTCACCCAAACCTCGATCACACCCTTTGTCCGTTTCACCCAAACCACGCCCATACCCTGTTAAGCCACGCCCCTTAACCCAAAGCCACACCCTGTCCTGAAAGCCACGCCCCCTCCCCAGTCCATGCCCTCCACCCAAAGGCTTCCCGTATTTTTGCATGTTAATGAGCCCCCCCGTGCCCGTTAATGACCCCCCGTGCCCGTTAATGAGCCCCCCGTGCGCGTTAACGAGCACCGCCGCCGTGACTCACTGTAGCCCATGCCCTGCAGGAAGTACTTGATGGCCTCGGTCAGCCGGCCCGGCTGGGGGAGGGGCACGGTCAGCACTGACCACTGAGTGACCCCTCCCGCCCACCACGGACTGACCCCGCCGTGACCTCTGGACCCTACCTGGGCGATCTGCGGCTGCCCGCCACCGTCGGCCATCTGCAAGAGAGCCCAGTGAGTGACCATCGAGCGGTCACTCGGCGGTCACTCGGCGGTCACTCGGCGGCCATCGGGGATCCAAAGGTCACCTTCAGGAAGGACGTCTGCGTCGGGTCCAGCTTGGCGTTGCACTCCACCTTGGGGGAGGGGCCCGGGGGTCAGGGTGGGGTCAGGTGACCACACCTTGAGTGACCACGAGCCCCCACACCACCCCTCCCCCACTCACCACGGCGTCCTCGTGCGGGAGTTGTCACCGACCACCAGCAGGACTGGACAGCTGGGAGAGGGGTCGAGGGGTCACTCAGGGGTCAGTGGTCAGCGAGGGTCACTCAGGGTCAGTGCTCACTCAGGGGTCACTCGGGGTCAGTGGTCAGTGGGGTCACTCAGGGTCAGTGGTCAGTGGGGGTCACTCAAGCAACAAGGGAGCACTCATGGGTCAGTGGTCACTCAGGGGTCAGTGGTCACTCAGGGGTCACTCGTGGGTCAGTGTTCACTCAGGGGTCACTCGGGGGTCACTCGGGGTCAGTGGTCACTCATGGGTCAGTGGTCACTCGGGGGTCACTCGGGGGTCACTCAGGGGTCACTCGTGGGTCAGTGGTCACTCAAGGGTCACTCATGGGTCGCTCAGGGGTCACTCGGGGTCACTCAGTGGTCACTCGGGGGTCACTCGGGGTCACTCGGGGTCACTCTCCACAGGCTCCCGGCCCTGCTCCGCTCTCCAGGCCCAGGTCGGCGCTGGCTGAGGAGGAATGTGGGGGGCAACACTGACCATGGCCACACCCCTTTGTGACCCCATGCCTTCCCAGGACACACCCACCCCTCCCTCTACCTTTGGCCACACCCCTTTCACCCCTCAGCCACACCCCTCCCAAAGCCACCCCCAAATAAACCCTAAAGGGACCCCAAATAAACCCCAAATACACCCCAAGTAAACCCCAAATACACCCCAAAGGGACCCCAAACCCCCAGTGCCCCCTAAACCCCCCAATCCCCCAGACCCCCCACTCACCCCAAATTTGGCCAGCACAAAGGCCCCGTCCCCACCCCCACCCCGACGATGCTGCGGATCCTGCGGGGGGAGGGGTCAGAGGTCACTGAGGGGTCACTCAGGGGTCACTAAGGGGTCACGGGGGCGTGGCCTGACCCCTCCCCCACTCACTCCAGGCCCTGCAGGACCCCCGGGAGGTCCTCGGCCAGCTGCTCCAGGGATGGTTCCTGGTACCTGCGGGAATGGTCACTTCCGGTAGCCAGCGGTCACTGCCGGCCACTTGGGTGGCAGGGGGAACTCAGGGGTCACTCAGTGTCACTCAGGGGTCATTGTGACCACTCAGCGGTCACTCAGGGTCACTCAGGGTCACTCAGGGGTTATTCGGGTCACTCAGGGGTCACTCAGGATCACTCAAGGTCACTCAGTGGTCACTCAGTGTCACTCAGGGGTCACTCAGAGTCACTCAGGGTCATTCAGGGTCACCTGGAGGTCACTCAGGGGTCACTCAGGGGTCATTGTGGCCACTCACGGTCACTCAGTGTCACTCAGTGTCACTCAGTGGTTACCAAGGGGTCACTCAGTGGTCACTCAGTGTCACTATATGGTCACTCAGGGTCACTCAGAGTCACTCAGGGTCACTATAGTGTCAATCAGGGTCACTCAGGATCACTCAGGGTCAATCAATGGTCACTCAGGGGTCAATCAGTGGTCACTCAGGCTCACTCATGTTACTCAATGGTCACTCAGGGGCCACTCAGCGGTCACTCGATGGTCACTCAGTGGTCACCCAGGGTTCACTCAGGGGTCACTCAGTGTCACTGAATGGTCACTCAGGGTCACTCAGGATCACTCAGGGTCAATCAATGGTCACTCAGGGGTCACTCAATGGTAACTCAGGATCACTAAGAGTCACTCAATGGTCACTCAGGGTCACTCAGTGTCACTCAGTGGTCACTCGGAATCACTCAGGGTCACTCAGAGTCACTCAATGGTCACTCAATGGTCACTCAGGGACCACTCAGCAGTAACTCAGCGGTCACTCAATGGTCACTCAGGGGTCACTCAGGATCAATCAGGACATCTCAATGGTCACTCAGGGTCACTCAGCGGTCACTCAGTGGTCAAGCAGTGGTCACTCAGGGTCACTAAGTGGTCACTCAGGGGTCACTCAATGGTCAATCAATGGACACTCAGGATCATTCAGGGTCACTCAGGATCAATCAATGGTCACTCAGTGTCACTCAACGGTCACTCAGGGTCACTCAGTGGTCACTCAGGGTCACTCAGTGTCACTCAGTGGTCACTCGGGATCACTCAGGGTCACTCAGTGTCACTCACTGGTCACTCAGGATCACTCAATGGTCACTCAATGGCCACTCAGAGTCACTCAATGGTCCCTCAATGGTCAGTCATGGACCACTCAGCTATCACTCAGCGGTCACTCAATGGTCACTCAGGGGTCACTCAGGATCAATCAGGACATCTCAATGGTCACTCAGGGTCACTCAGCGGTCACTCAGTGGTCAAGAAGTGGTCACTCAGGGTCACTAAGTGGCTACTCAGGGGTCACTCAATGGTCAATCAATGGACACTCAGGATCACTCAGGGTCACTCAGGGTCACTCAATGGTCACTCAGTGTCACTCAATGGTCACTCAGGGTCACTCACTGTCACTCAATGGCCACTCAATGATCACTCAATGGTCACTCAGTAGTCACCCAGGGGTCACTCAGGGTCACTCAATGGTCACTCAATGGTCACTCAGGGTCACTCAGTGGTCACTCAGGGTCACTCAGTGTCACTCAGTGGTCACTCGGGATCACTCAGGGTCACTCAGTGTCACTCAATGGTCACTCAGGATCACTCAATAGTCACTCAACGGTCACTCCGGGGTCACTCAGTAGTCACTCAATGGTCATTCAATGGTCACTCAGGGGCAACTCAGCAGTCACTCAGCGGTCACTCAATGGTCACTCAGGGGTCACTCAGGATCAATCAGGATATCTCAATGGTCACTCAGGGTCACTCAGCGGTCACTCAGTCGTCAAGCAGTGGTCACTCAGGGTCACTAAGTGGTCACTCAGGGGTCACTCAATGGTCACTCAATGGACACGCAGGATCACTCAGGGGTCACTCAGGGTCACTCAATGGTCACAAAATGGTCACTCAGGGTCACTCAGTGGTCACTCAATGGTCACTCAATGGTCACTCAGGGTCACTCACTGTCACTCAGTGTCACTCAATGGTCACCCAGGGTCACTCAGAGTCACTCAGGGTCACTATATGGTCAATCAGGGTCACTCAGGATCACTCAGGGTCAATCAATGGTCACTCAGGGGCCACTCAGCAGTCACTCGATGGTCACTCAGTCGTCACCCAGGGTTCACCCAGGGGTCACTCAGTGTCACTGAATGGTCACTCAGGGTCACTCAGGATCACTCAGGGTCACTCAATGGTCACTCAGGGGTCAGCCAGTGGTCACTCAATGATCACTCAATGGTCACTCAGTAGTCACCCAGGGGTCACTCAGGGGCCACTCAGCGGTCACTCAATGGTCACTCAGTTGTCACCCAGGGTTCACCCAGGGGTCACTCAGTGTCACTGAATGGTCACTCAGGGTCACTCAGGATCACTCAGGGTCACTCAGTGGTCACTCAGGGTCACTCAGTGTCACTCAGTGGTCACTCGGGATCACTCAGGGTTCACTCAGTGTCACTCAATGGTCACTCAGGATCACTCAATGGTCACTCAATGGTCACTCCGGGGTCACTCCGGGGTCACTCAGTAGTCACTCAATGGTCACTCAATGGTCACTCAGGGGCCACTCAGCAGTCACTCAGCGGTCACTCAGGATCACTCAGGGGTCACTCAGGATCAATCAGGACATCTCAATGGTCACTCAGGGTCACTCAGCGGTCACTCAGTGGTCAAGCAATGGTCACTCAGGGTCACTAAGTGGTCACTCAGGGGTCACTCAATGGTCACTGAATGGACACTCAGGATCACTCAGGGACACTCAGGGTCACTCAATGGTCACTCAGTGTCACTAAATGCTCACTCAGCGGTCACTCAATGGTCACTCAATGGTCACTCAGGGGCCACTCAGCAGTCACTCAGCGGTCACTCAATGGTCACTCAGGGTCACTCAGGGTAACTCAGTGGTCTCTCAGGGTCACTCAGTGTCACTCAACGGTCACCCAGGATCACTCAGGGTCACTCAGTGTCACTCAATGGTCACTCAGGATCACTCAATGGTCACTCAATGGTCACTCAGGGTCACCCAGTGGTCACTCAGGGTCACTCAGGGTTAACTCAACGGTTACTCAGGGTAACCAGGGGTCCCTCAGTGGTCACTCAGGATCACTCAATGGTCACTCAACGGTCACTCAGCGGTCACTCAAGGTCTCTCAATAGTCACTCAATGGTCACTCAGGATCACTCAATGGTCACTCAATGGTCACTCCGGGGTCACTCAGTGGTCACTCAATGGTCACTCAGGGGTCACTCAGTGGTCACCCTGGGGTCACTCAGGGGTCACTCAATGGTCACTCAAGGGTCACTCAGGGTCACTCAGGGGTCAATCAATGGTCACTCAGGGTCTCTCACTAGTCACTAAATGGTCACTCAGAGGTCATTCATTGGTCACTCAGGATCACTCAGGGGTCACTCAGTAGTCACTCAGGGTCACTAAGCGGTCACGCAGGGGTCACTCCATGGTCACTCAATGGTCACTCAGGATCACTTAGGGACACTCAGGGTCACTCAATGGTCACTCAATGTCACTCAATGGTCATTCAGGGTCACTCAGTGGTTACTCAATGGTCACTCAATGGTCACTCAGTGTCACTCAATGGTCACTCAATGATCACTCAATGGTCACTCAGTAGTCACTCTATGGTCACTCAGGGGTCACTCAATGGTCACTGAGGGTCACTCAGGGTCACTCAGGATCACTCAGTGGTCACTCAGCGGTCACTCAGAGTCACTCAGGGGTCACTCAGAATCACTCATAGTCACTCAGTGTCACACAATGGTCACTCAGGATCACTCAATGGTCACTCAATCGTCATTCCGGGGTCACTCAGTGGTCACTCAATGGTCACTCAATGGTCACTCAGGGTTCAATCAGTGGTCACTCAGGGGTCACTCAATGGTCACTCAGGGTCACTCAGCGGTCACTCAATGGTCACTCAGGGGCCACTCAGCGGTCACTCAGGGGTCACTCAATGGTCACTCAATGGTCACTCAGGGGCCACTCAGCAGTCACTCAGCGGTCACTCAGGATCACTCAGGGGTCACTCAGGATCAATCAGGACATCTCAATGGTCACTCACGATCACTCAGCGGTCACTCAGTGATCAAGCAGTGGTCACTCAGGGTCACTAAGTGGTCACTCAGGGGTCACTCAATGGTCACTCAACGGTCACCCAGGATCACTCAGGGTCACTCAGTGTCACTCAATGGTCACTCAATGCTCACTCAGGGTCACTCAGTGGTCACTCAGGGTAACTCAGGGTTCACTCAACGGTCACTCAGGGTAACCAGGGGTCACTCAGTGGTCACTCAGGATCACTCAATGGTCACTCAATGGTCACTCAGCGGTCACTCAGTGGTCACTCAATGGTCACTCACTTGTCACTCAGGGGTCAATCAGTGGTCACTCAATGGTCACTCAATGGTCACTCAGAGTCACTCAGCGGTCACTCAATGGTCACTCAGGGGCCACACAGCAGTCACTCAGGGTCACTCAATGGTCACTCAGGGTCACTCAGGATCACTCAGTGGTCACCCAGCGGTCACTCAGGGGTCACTCAATGGCCACTCAATGGTCACTCAGTGTCACTCAATGGCCACTCAATGATCACTCAATGGTCACTCAGTGTCACTCAGTTGTCACCCAGGGGTCACTCAGTGGTCACTCAGTGTCACTCAATGGTCACCCAATGGTCACTCAGTGGTCACTCAGGGTCACTCAGTGTCACTCAGTGGTCACTCGGGATCACTCAGGGTCACTCAGTGTCACTCAATGGTCACTCAGGATCACTCAATGGTCACTCAATGGTCACTCCGGGGTCACTCCGGGGTCACTCAGTAGTCACTCAATGGTCACTCAATGGCCACTCAGAGTCACTCAATGGTCACTCAATGGTCACTCAGGGACCACTCAGCAGTCACTCAGCGGTCACTCAGGATCACTCAGGGGTCACTCAGGATCAATCAGGACATCTCAATGGTCACTCAGGGTCACTCAGCGGTCACTCAGTGGTCAAGCAGTGGTCACTCAGGGTCACTAAGTGGTCACTCAGGGGTCACTCAATGGTCACTCAATGGACACTCAGGATCACTCAGAGACACTCAGGGTCACTCAATGGTCACTCAGTGTCACTCAATGGTCACTCAGTGGTCACTCAATGGTCACTCAATGGTCACTCAGGGGCCACTCAGCAGTCACTCAGCGGTCACTCAATGGTCACTCAGGGTCACTCAGGGTAACTCAGTGGTCTCTCAGGGTCACTCAGTGTCACTCAACGGTCACCCAGGATCACTCAGGGTCACTCAGTGTCACTCAATGGTCACTCAGGATCACTCAATGGTCACTCAATGGTCACTCAGGGTCACCCAGTGGTCACTCAGGGTCACTCAGGGTTAACTCAACGGTTACTCAGGGTAACCAGGGGTCCCTCAGTGGTCACACAGGATCACTCAATGGTCACTCAATGGTCACTCAGCGGTCACTCAAGGTCTCTCAATAGTCACTCAATGGTCACTCAGGATCACTCAATGGTCACTCAATGGTCACTCCGGGGTCACTCAGTGGTCACTCAATGGTCACTCAGGGGTCACTCAGTGGTCACCCAGGGGTCACCCAGGGGTCACTCAATGGTCACTCAAGGGTCACTCAGGGTCACTCAGGGGTCAATCAATGGTCACTCAGGGTCTCTCAATAGTCACTAAATGGTCACTCAGAGGTCATACATTGGTCACTCAGGATCACTCAGGGGTCACTCAGTAGTCACTCAGGGTCACTCCATGGTCACTCAATGGTCACTCAGGATCACTCAGGGACACTAAGGGTCACTCAATGGTCACTCAATGTCACTCAATGGTCATTCAGGGTCACTCAGTGGTTACTCAATGGTCACTCAGGGGTCACTCAATGGTCACTCAATGGTCACTCAGTGTCACTCAATGGCCACTCAATGATCACTCAATGGTCACTCAGTGTCACTCAGTTGTTACCCAGGGTCACTCAGGGTCACTCATGGTCACTCAGTGGTCACTCAGGGTCACTCAGTGTCACTCAGGGTCACTCAGAATCACTCAGAGTCACTCAGTGTCACACAATGGTCACTCAGGATCACTCAATGGTCACTCAATGGTCACTCCGGGGTCACTCCGGGGTCACTCAGTAGTCACTCAATGGTCACTCAATGGCCACTCAGAGTCACTCAATGGTCACTCAATGGTCACTCAGGGGCCACTCAGCAGTCACTCAGCAGTCACTCAGGATCACTCAGGGGTCACTCAGGATCAATCAGGACATCTCAATGGTAACTCAGGGTCACTCAGCGGTCACTCAGTGGTCAAGCAGTGGTCACTCAGGGTCACTAAGTGGTCACTCAGGGGTCACTCAATGGTCACTCAATGGACACTCAGGATCACTCAGGGACACTCAGGGTCACTCAATGGTCACTCAGTGTCACTCAATGGTCACTCAGGGTCACTCAGTGGTCACTCAATGGTCACTTAATGATCACTCAATGGTCACTCAATGGTCACTCAGGGTCACTCAGGGTAACTCAGTGGTCACTCAGGGTCACTCAGTGTCACTCAACGGTCACCCATGAAAACTCAGGGTCACTCAGTGTCACTCAATGGTCACTCAGGATCACTCAATGGTCACCAAATGGTCACTCAGGGTCACTCAGTGGTCACTCAGTGGTCACTCAGGGTTCACTCAACGGTCACTCAGGGTAACCAGGGGTCACTCAGTGGTCACTCAGGATCACTCAATGGTCACTCAATGGTCACTCAGCAGTCACTCAGTGGTTACTCAATGGTCACTCAATGCTCACTCAGTGTCACTCAATGGTCACTCAATGATCACTCAATGGTCACTCAGTAGTCTCTCAATGGTCACTCCCGGGTCACTCAATGGTCACTCAGTAGTCACTCAATGGTCACTCAGGGGCCACTCAATGGTCACTCAGGGTCACTCAGTGGTCACTCAATGGTCACTCAATGATCACTCAATGGTCACCAGGTCACTAGGTCACTCAGTGGTCACTCAGTGTCACTCAGGGGTAACTCAGGGTCACTCAGTGCTCACTCAGAGGTCACTCAATGGTCACTCAGAGTAACTCAGCAGTCACTCAATGGTCACTCAATGGTCACTCAGGGGCCACTCAGCAGTCACTCAGGGTCACTCAACGGTCTCTCAGGGTCACACAGGGGCACTCAGGGATCACTCAGGGCTCACACAATGGTCACCCAGTGGTCACTCAATGGTCACTCAGGGGTCACTCAATGGTCATTCCATTGTCCCCTCAATGGTCACTCAGGGTCACTCAGGGTCACTCATTGGTCACTCAGGGTCACTCAGAGTCACTCAGCGGTCACTCAATCGTCACTCAGGGGCCACTCAGGGGTTACTCCGGGGTCACCCAGGGGTCACTCAATGGTCACTCAGGGGTCACTCCATGGTCACTCAAGGGTCACTCAGGGTCACTCACGGTCACTCAGTGTCACTCAATGGTCACTCAGGATCACTCAATGGTCACTCATTGGTCACTCAGGGTCACTCAGAGTCACTCAGCGGTCACTCAATGGTCACTCAGGGGCCACTCAGGGGTTACTCCGGGGTCACCCAGGGGTCACTCAGTGGTCACTCAGGGGTCACTCCATGGTCACTCAAGGGTCACTCAGGGTCTCTCAATAGTCACTCAATGGTCACTCAGTGTCACTCATTGGTCACTCAGGATCACTCAGTGGTCACTCAATGGTCACTCAGGGGTCACTCAATGGTCACTCCGGGGTCACTCCGGGGTCACTCAGTGGTCACTCAGTGTAACTCAACGGCCACTCAGAGTCACTCAATGGTCACTCAATGGTCACTCAGGGGCCACTCAGCAGTCACTCAGCGGTCACTCAGTGTCACTCAGGGGTCACTCAGGATCAATCAGGACATCTCAATGGTCACTCAGGGTCACTCAGCGGTCACTCAGTGATCAAGCAGTGGTCACTCAGGGTCACTAAGTGGTCACTCAGGGGTCACTCAATGGTCACTCAATGGACATTCAGGATCACTCAGGGACACTCAGGGTCACTCAATGGTCACTCAGTGTCACTCAATGGTCACTCAGGGTCACTCAGTGGTCACTCAATGGTCACTCAATGGTCACTTAATGATCAATCAATGGTCACTCAATGGTCACTCAGGGTCACTCAGGGTAACTCAGTGGTCCCTCAGGGTCACTCAGTGGTCACTCAAGGGCACTCAGTGTCTCTCAGTGGTCACTCGGGATCACTCAGGGTCACTCAGTGTCACTCAATGGTCACTCAGGATCACTCAGGGTTCACTCAATGGTCACCCGGGGTCACCCGGGGTCACTCAGTAGTTACTCAATGGTCACTCAATGGCCACTCAGAGTCACTCAATGGTCACTCAATGGTCACTCAGGGGCCACTCAGCAGTCACTCAGCGGTCACTCAGGATCACTCAGGGGTCACTCAGGATCAATCAGGACATCTCAATGGTCACTCAGGGTCACTCAGCGGTCACTCAGTGGTCAAGCAGTGGTCACTCAGGGGTCACTCAATGGTCACTCAATGGACACTCAGGATCACTCAGGGACACTCAGGGTCACTCAATGGTCACTCAGGGTCACTCAGTGATCACTCAATGGTCACTCAATGGTCACTTAATGATCACTCAATGGTCACTCAATGGTCACTCAGGGTAACTCAGTGGTCACTCAGGGTCACTCAGTGTCACTCAACGGTCACCCAGGATCACTCAGGGTCACTCAGTGTCACTCAATGGTCACTCAGGATCACTCAATGGTCACTCAATGGTCACTTAGGGTCACTCAGTGGTCACTCAGGGTAACTCAGGGTTGACTCAATGGTCACTCAGGGTAACCAGGGGTCACTCAGTGGTCACCCAGGATCACTCACGGTCACTCAGGGATCACTCATTGGTCACTCAGGATTACTCAGTGGTCACTCAATGGTCACTCAGGGGTCACTCAATGGTCACCCAAGGGTCACTCATGGTCACTCAGTGGTCACTCAGTGAAACTCAATGACCACTCAGAGTCACTCAATGGTCACTCAATGGTCACTCAGGGGCCACTCAGCAGTCACTCAACGGTCACTCAGTGTCACTCGGGGTCACTCAGGACCCATCAGGACATCTCAATGGACACTCAGGGTCACTCAGCGGTCACTCAGTGATCCAGCAGTGGTCACTCAGGGTCACTAAGTGGTCACTCAGGGGTCACTCAATGGTCACACAATGGACATTCAGGATCACTCAGGGACACTCAGGGTCACTCAATGGTCACTCAGTGTCACTCAATGGTCACTCAGGGTCACTCAGTGGTCACTCAATGGTCACTCAATGGTCACTTAATGATCAATCAATGGTCACTCAGTGGTCACTCAATGGTCACTCAATGGTCACTTAATGATCAATCAATGGTCACTCAATGGTCACTCAGGGTCACTCAGGGTAACTCAGTGGTCCCTCAGGGTCACTCAGTGGTCACTCAAGGGCACTCAGTGTCTCTCAGTGGTCACTCGGGATCACTCAGGGTCACTCAGTGTCACTCAATGGTCACTCAGGATCACTCAGGGTTCACTCAATGGTCACTCCGGGGTCACTCCGGGGTCACTCAGTAGTTACTCAATGGTCACTCAATGGCCACTCAGAGTCACTCAATGGTCACTCAATGGTCACTCAGGGGCCACTCAGCAGTCACTCAGCGGTCACTCAGGATCACTCAGGGGTCACTCAGGATCAATCAGGACATCTCAATGGTCACTCAGGGTCACTCAGCGGTCACTCAGTGGTCAAGCAGTGGTCACTCAGGGGTCACTCAATGGTCACTCAATGGACACTCAGGATCACTCAGGGACACTCAGGGTCACTCAATGGTCACTCAGGGTCACTCAGTGATCACTCAATGGTCACTCAATGGTCACTTAATGATCACTCAATGGTCACTCAATGGTCACTCAGGGTAACTCAGTGGTCACTCAGGGTCACTCAGTGTCACTCAACGGTCACCCAGGATCACTCAGGGTCACTCAGTGTCACTCAATGGTCACTCAGGATCACTCAATGGTCACTCAATGGTCACTTAGGGTCACTCAGTGGTCACTCAGGGTAACTCAGGGTTGACTCAATGGTCACTCAGGGTAACCAGGGGTCACTCAGTGGTCACCCAGGATCACTCACGGTCACTCAGGGATCACTCATTGGTCACTCAGGATTACTCAGTGGTCACTCAATGGTCACTCAGGGGTCACTCAATGGTCACCCAAGGGTCACTCATGGTCACTCAGTGGTCACTCAGTGAAACTCAATGACCACTCAGAGTCACTCAATGGTCACTCAATGGTCACTCAGGGGCCACTCAGCAGTCACTCAACGGTCACTCAGTGTCACTCGGGGTCACTCAGGACCCATCAGGACATCTCAATGGTCACTCAGGGTCACTCAGCGGTCACTCAGTGATCCAGCAGTGGTCACTCAGGGTCACTAAGTGGTCACTCAGGGGTCACTCAATGGTCACACAATGGACATTCAGGATCACTCAGGGACACTCAGGGTCACTCAATGGTCACTCAGTGTCACTCAATGGTCACTCAGG
This sequence comes from Luscinia luscinia, assembly GCA_034336685.1. Classification (NCBI taxonomy): domain Eukaryota; kingdom Metazoa; phylum Chordata; class Aves; order Passeriformes; family Muscicapidae; genus Luscinia; species Luscinia luscinia. The sequence continues at coordinate 14,311 of JAKWBO010000559.1, forward strand.
GTCACTCAGTGGTCACTCAATGGTCACTCAATGGTCACTTAATGATCAATCAATGGTCACTCAATGGTCACTCAGGGTCACTCAGGGTAACTCAGTGGTCACTCAGGGTCACTCAGTGGTCACTCAAGGTCACTCAGTGTCACTCAGTGGTCACTCGGGATCACTCAGGGTCACTCAGTGTCACTCAATGGTCACTCAGGATCACTCAGGGTTCACTCAATGGTCACTCCGGGGTCACTCCGGGGTCACTCAGTAGTTACTCAATGGTCACTCAATGGCCACTCAGAGTCACTCAATGGTCACTCAATGGTCACTCAGGGGCCACTCAGCAGTCACTCAGCGGTCACTCAGGATCACTCAGGGGTCACTCAGGATCAATCAGGACATCTCAATGGTCACTCAGGGTCACTCAGCGGTCACTCAGTGGTCAAGCAGTGGTCACTCAGGGTCACTAAGTGGTCACTCAGGGGTCACTCAATGGTCACTCAATGGACACTCAGGATCACTCAGGGACACTCAGGGTCACTCAATGGTCACTCAGGGTCACTCAGTGGTCACTCAATGGTCACTCAATGGTCACTTAATGATCACTCAATGGTCACTCAATGGTCACTCAGGGTAACTCAGTGGTCACTCAGGGTCACTCAGTGTCACTCAACGGTCACCCAGGATCACTCAGGGTCACTCAGTGTCACTCAATGGTCACTCAGGATCACTCAATGGTCACTCAATGGTCACTCAGGGTCACTCAGTGGTCACTCAGGGTAACTCAGGGTTCACTCAATGGTCACTCAGGGTAACCAGGGGTCACTCAGTGGTCACTCAGGATCACTCAATGGTCACTCAATGGTCACTCAGCGGTCACTCAGTGGTCACTCCATGGTCACTTACTCGTCACTCAGGGGTCAATCAGTGGTCACTCAATGGTCACTCAATGGTCACTCAGAGTCACTCAGCGGTCACTCAATGGTCAGTCAAAGGCCACTCAGCAGTCACTCAGTGTCACTCAATGGTCACTCAATGATCACTCAATGGTCACTCAGGGTCACTCAGGGTCACCCAGTTGTCACTCAGTGTAACTCAGTGTCACTCAGGGGTAACTCATGGTCACTCTGTGCTCACTCAGAGGTCACTCAATGGTCACTCAGAGTAACTCAGCAGTCACTCAATGGTCACTCAATGGTCACTCAGGGGCCACTCAGCAGTCACTCAGCGGTCACTCAGTGTCACTCAGGGGTCACTCAGGATCAATCAGGACATCTCAATGGTCACTCAGGGTCACTCAGCGGTCACTCAGTGGTCAAGCAGTGGTCACTCAGGGTCACTAAGTGGTCACTCAGGGGTCACTCAATGGTCACTCAGGGTCACTCAGTGGTCACTCAATGGTCACTCAATGGTCACTCAATGGTCACTCAATGATCACTCAATGGTCACTCAATGGTCACTCAGGGTCACTCAGTGGTCACTCAGGGTAACTCAGGGTTCACTCAATGGTCACTCAGGGTAACCAGGGGTCACTCAGTGGTCACTCAGGATCACTCAATGGTCACTCAATGGTCACTCAGCGGTCACTCAGTGGTCACTCCATGGTCACTTACTCGTCACTCAGGGGTCAATCAGTGGTCACTCAATGGTCACTCAATGGTCACTCAGAGTCACTCAGCGGTCACTCAATGGTCAGTCAAAGGCCACTCAGCAGTCACTCAGTGTCACTCAATGGTCACTCAATGATCACTCAATGGTCACTCAGGGTCACTCAGGGTCACCCAGTTGTCACTCAGTGTAACTCAGTGTCACTCAGGGGTAACTCATGGTCACTCTGTGCTCACTCAGAGGTCACTCAATGGTCACTCAGAGTAACTCAGCAGTCACTCAATGGTCACTCAATGGTCACTCAGGGGCCACTCAGCAGTCACTCAGCGGTCACTCAGTGTCACTCAGGGGTCACTCAGGATCAATCAGGACATCTCAATGGTCACTCAGGGTCACTCAGCGGTCACTCAGTGGTCAAGCAGTGGTCACTCAGGGTCACTAAGTGGTCACTCAGGGGTCACTCAATGGTCACTCAATGGACATTCAGGATCACTCAGGGACACTCAGGGTCACTCAATGGTCACTCAGTGTCACTCAATGGTCACTCAATGGTCACTCAGAGTCACTCAGCGGTCACTCAATGGTCAGTCAAAGGCCACTCAGCAGTCACTCAGTGTCACTCAATGGTCACTCAATGATCACTCAATGGTCACTCAGGGTCACTCAGGGTCACCCAGTTGTCACTCAGTGTAACTCAGTGTCACTCAGGGGTAACTCATGGTCACTCTGTGCTCACTCAGAGGTCACTCAATGGTCACTCAGAGTAACTCAGCAGTCACTCAATGGTCACTCAATGGTCACTCAGGGGCCACTCAGCAGTCACTCAGCGGTCACTCAGTGTCACTCAGGGGTCACTCAGGATCAATCAGGACATCTTAATGGTCACTCAGGGTCACTCAGCGGTCACTCAGTGATCAAGCAGTGGTCACTCAGGGTCACTAAGTGGTCACTCAGGGGTCACTCAATGGTCACTCAATGGACACTCAGGATCACTCAGGGACACTCAGGGTCACTCAATGGTCACTCAGGGTCACTCAGTGGTCACTCAATGGTCACTCAATGGTCACTCAATGGTCACTTAATGATCACTCAATGGTCACTCAATGGTCACTCAGGGTAACTCAGTGGTCACTCAGGGTCACTCAGTGTCACTCAACGGTCACCCAGGATCACTCAGGGTCACTCAGTGTCACTCAATGGTCACTCAGGATCACTCAATGGTCACTCAATGGTCACTCAGGGTCACTCAGTGGTCACTCAGGGTAACTCAGGGTTCACTCAATGGTCACTCAGGGTAACCAGGGGTCACTCAGTGGTCACTCAGGATCACTCAATGGTCACTCAATGGTCACTCAGCGGTCACTCAGTGGTCACTCCATGGTCACTTACTCGTCACTCAGGGGTCAATCAGTGGTCACTCAATGGTCACTCAATGGTCACTCAGAGTCACTCAGCGGTCACTCAATGGTCAGTCAAAGGCCACTCAGCAGTCACTCAGTGTCACTCAATGGTCACTCAATGATCACTCAATGGTCACTCAGGGTCACTCAGGGTCACCCAGTTGTCACTCAGTGTAACTCAGTGTCACTCAGGGGTAACTCATGGTCACTCTGTGCTCACTCAGAGGTCACTCAATGGTCACTCAGAGTAACTCAGCAGTCACTCAATGGTCACTCAATGGTCACTCAGGGGCCACTCAGCAGTCACTCAGCGGTCACTCAGTGTCACTCAGGGGTCACTCAGGATCAATCAGGACATCTCAATGGTCACTCAGGGTCACTCAGCGGTCACTCAGTGGTCAAGCAGTGGTCACTCAGGGTCACTAAGTGGTCACTCAGGGGTCACTCAATGGTCACTCAGGGTCACTCAGTGGTCACTCAATGGTCACTCAATGGTCACTCAATGGTCACTTAATGATCACTCAATGGTCACTCAATGGTCACTCAGGGTAACTCAGTGGTCACTCAGGGTCACTCAGTGTCACTCAACGGTCACCCAGGATCACTCAGGGTCACTCAGTGTCACTCAATGGTCACTCAGGATCACTCAATGGTCACTCAATGGTCACTCAGGGTCACTCAGTGGTCACTCTAGGGTAACTCAGGGTTCACTCAATGGTCACTCAGGGTAACCAGGGGTCACTCAGTGGTCACTCAGGATCACTCAATGGTCACTCAATGGTCACTCAGCGGTCACTCAGTGGTCACTCCATGGTCACTTACTCGTCACTCAGGGGTCAATCAGTGGTCACTCAATGGTCACTCAATGGTCACTCAGAGTCACTCAGCGGTCACTCAATGGTCAGTCAAAGGCCACTCAGCAGTCACTCAGTGTCACTCAATGGTCACTCAATGATCACTCAATGGTCACTCAGGGTCACTCAGGGTCACCCAGTTGTCACTCAGTGTAACTCAGTGTCACTCAGGGGTAACTCATGGTCACTCAGTGCTCACTCAGAGGTCACTCAATGGTCACTCAGAGTAACTCAGCAGTCACTCAATGGTCACTCAATGGTCACTCAGGGGCCACTCAGCAGTCACTCAGCGGTCACTCAGTGTCACTCAGGGGTCACTCAGGATCAATCAGGACATCTCAATGGTCACTCAGGGTCACTCAGCGGTCACTCAGTGGTCAAGCAGTGGTCACTCAGGGTCACTAAGTGGTCACTCAGGGGTCACTCAATGGTCACTCAATGGACACTCAGGATCACTCAGGGACACTCAGGGTCACTCAATGGTCACTCAGGGTCACTCAGTGGTCACTCAATGGTCACTCAATGGTCACTCAATGGTCACTTAATGATCACTCAATGGTCACTCAATGGTCACTCAGAGTAACTCAGCAGTCACTCAATGGTCACTCAATGGTCACTCAGGGGCCACTCAGCAGTCACTCAGCGGTCACTCAGTGTCACTCAGGGGTCACTCAGGATCAATCAGGACATCTCAATGGTCACTCAGGGTCACTCAGCGGTCACTCAGTGGTCAAGCAGTGGTCACTCAGGGTCACTAAGTGGTCACTCAGGGGTCACTCAATGGTCACTCAGGGTCACTCAGTGGTCACTCAATGGTCACTCAATGGTCACTCAATGGTCACTTAATGATCACTCAATGGTCACTCAATGGTCACTCAGGGTAACTCAGTGGTCACTCAGGGTCACTCAGTGTCACTCAACGGTCACCCAGGATCACTCAGGGTCACTCAGTGTCACTCAATGGTCACTCAGGATCACTCAATGGTCACTCAATGGTCACTCAGGGTCACTCAGTGGTCACTCAGGGTAACTCAGGGTTCACTCAATGGTCACTCAGGGTAACCAGGGGTCACTCAGTGGTCACTCAGGATCACTCAATGGTCACTCAATGGTCACTCAGCGGTCACTCAGTGGTCACTCCATGGTCACTTACTCGTCACTCAGGGGTCAATCAGTGGTCACTCAATGGTCACTCAATGGTCACTCAGAGTCACTCAGCGGTCACTCAATGGTCAGTCAAAGGCCACTCAGCAGTCACTCAGTGTCACTCAATGGTCACTCAATGATCACTCAATGGTCACTCAGGGTCACTCAGGGTCACCCAGTTGTCACTCAGTGTAACTCAGTGTCACTCAGGGGTAACTCATGGTCACTCTGTGCTCACTCAGAGGTCACTCAATGGTCACTCAGAGTAACTCAGCAGTCACTCAATGGTCACTCAATGGTCACTCAGGGCCACTCAGCAGTCACTCAGCGGTCACTCAGGATCACTCAGGGGTCACTCAGGATCAATCAGGACATCTCAATGGTCACTCAGGGTCACTCAGCGGTCACTCAGTGGTCAAGCAGTGGTCACTCAGGGTCACTAAGTGGTCACTCAGGGGTCACTCAATGGTCACTCAATGGACACTCAGGATCACTCAGGGACACTCAGGGTCACTCAATGGTCACTCAGGGTCACTCAGTGGTCACTCAATGGTCACTCAATGGTCACTTAATGATCACTCAATGGTCACTCAATGGTCACTCAGAGTAACTCAGCAGTCACTCAATGGTCACTCAATGGTCACTCAGGGGCCACTCAGCAGTCACTCAGCGGTCACTCAGTGTCACTCAGGGTCACTCAGGATCAATCAGGACATCTCAATGGTCACTCAGGGTCACTCAGCGGTCACTCAGTGGTCAAGCAGTGGTCACTCAGGGTCACTAAGTGGTCACTCAGGGGTCACTCAATGGTCACTCAGGGTCACTCAGTGGTCACTCAATGGTCACTCAATGGTCACTCAATGGTCACTTAATGATCACTCAATGGTCACTCAATGGTCACTCAGGGTAACTCAGTGGTCACTCAGGGTCACTCAGTGTCACTCAACGGTCACCCAGGATCACTCAGGGTCACTCAGTGTCACTCAATGGTCACTCAGGATCACTCAATGGTCACTCAATGGTCACTCAGGGTCACTCAGTGGTCACTCAGGGTAACTCAGGGTTCACTCAATGGTCACTCAGGGTAACCAGGGGTCACTCAGTGGTCACTCAGGATCACTCAATGGTCACTCAATGGTCACTCAGCGGTCACTCAGTGGTCACTCCATGGTCACTTACTCGTCACTCAGGGGTCAATCAGTGGTCACTCAATGGTCACTCAATGGTCACTCAGAGTCACTCAGCGGTCACTCAATGGTCAGTCAAAGGCCACTCAGCAGTCACTCAGTGTCACTCAATGGTCACTCAATGATCACTCAATGGTCACTCAGGGTCACTCAGGGTCACCCAGTTGTCACTCAGTGTAACTCAGTGTCACTCAGGGGTAACTCATGGTCACTCTGTGCTCACTCAGAGGTCACTCAATGGTCACTCAGAGTAACTCAGCAGTCACTCAATGGTCACTCAATGGTCACTCAGGGGCCACTCAGCAGTCACTCAGCGGTCACTCAGTGTCACTCAGGGGTCACTCAGGATCAATCAGGACATCTTAATGGTCACTCAGGGTCACTCAGCGGTCACTCAGTGATCAAGCAGTGGTCACTCAGGGTCACTAAGTGGTCACTCAGGGGTCACTCAATGGTCACTCAATGGACATTCAGGATCACTCAGGGACACTCAGGGTCACTCAATGGTCACTCAGTGTCACTCAATGGTCACTCAATGGTCACTCAGAGTCACTCAGCGGTCACTCAATGGTCAGTCAAAGGCCACTCAGCAGTCACTCAGTGTCACTCAATGGTCACTCAATGATCACTCAATGGTCACTCAGGGTCACTCAGGGTCACCCAGTTGTCACTCAGTGTAACTCAGTGTCACTCAGGGGTAACTCATGGTCACTCAGTGCTCACTCAGAGGTCACTCAATGGTCACTCAGAGTAACTCAGCAGTCACTCAATGGTCACTCAATGGTCACTCAGGGGCCACTCAGCAGTCACTCAGCGGTCACTCAGGATCACTCAGGGGTCGCTCAGGATCAATCAGGACATCTCAATGGTCACTCAGGGTCACTCAGCGGTCACTCAGCGGTCACTCAGTGGTCAAGCAGTGGTCACTCAGGGTCACTAAGTGGTCACTCAGGGGTCACTCAATGGTCACTCAATGGACACTCAGGATCACTCAGGGACACTCAGGGTCACTCAATGGTCACTCAGGGTCACTCAGTGGTCACTCAATGGTCACTCAATGGTCACTTAATGATCACTCAATGGTCACTCAATGGTCACTCAGAGTAACTCAGCAGTCACTCAATGGTCACTCAATGGTCACTCAGGGGCCACTCAGCAGTCACTCAGCGGTCACTCAGTGTCACTCAGGGGTCACTCAGGATCAATCAGGACATCTCAATGGTCACTCAGGGTCACTCAGCGGTCACTCAGTGGTCAAGCAGTGGTCACTCAGGGTCACTAAGTGGTCACTCAGGGGTCACTCAATGGTCACTCAGGGTCACTCAGTGGTCACTCAATGGTCACTCAATGGTCACTCAATGGTCACTTAATGATCACTCAATGGTCACTCAATGGTCACTCAGGGTAACTCAGTGGTCACTCAGGGTCACTCAGTGTCACTCAACGGTCACCCAGGATCACTCAGGGTCACTCAGTGTCACTCAATGGTCACTCAGGATCACTCAATGGTCACTCAATGGTCACTCAGGGTCACTCAGTGGTCACTCAGGGTAACTCAGGGTTCACTCAATGGTCACTCAGGGTAACCAGGGGTCACTCAGTGGTCACTCAGGATCACTCAATGGTCACTCAATGGTCACTCAGCGGTCACTCAGTGGTCACTCCATGGTCACTTACTCGTCACTCAGGGGTCAATCAGTGGTCCCTCAATGGTCACTCAATGGTCACTCAGAGTCACTCAGCGGTCACTCAATGGTCAGTCAAAGGCCACTCAGCAGTCACTCAGTGTCACTCAATGGTCACTCAATGATCACTCAATGGTCACTCAGGGTCACTCAGGGTCACCCAGTTGTCACTCAGTGTAACTCAGTGTCACTCAGGGGTAACTCATGGTCACTCTGTGCTCACTCAGAGGTCACTCAATGGTCACTCAGAGTAACTCAGCAGTCACTCAATGGTCACTCAATGGTCACTCAGGGGCCACTCAGCAGTCACTCAGCGGTCACTCAGTGTCACTCAGGGGTCACTCAGGATCAATCAGGACATCTTAATGGTCACTCAGGGTCACTCAGCGGTCACTCAGTGATCAAGCAGTGGTCACTCAGGGTCACTAAGTGGTCACTCAGGGGTCACTCAATGGTCACTCAATGGACATTCAGGATCACTCAGGGACACTCAGGGTCACTCAATGGTCACTCAGTGTCACTCAATGGTCACTCAATGGTCACTCAGAGTCACTCAGCGGTCACTCAATGGTCAGTCAAAGGCCACTCAGCAGTCACTCAGTGTCACTCAATGGTCACTCAATGATCACTCAATGGTCACTCAGGGTCACTCAGGGTCACCCAGTTGTCACTCAGTGTAACTCAGTGTCACTCAGGGGTAACTCATGGTCACTCAGTGCTCACTCAGAGGTCACTCAATGGTCACTCAGAGTAACTCAGCAGTCACTCAATGGTCACTCAATGGTCACTCAGGGGCCACTCAGCAGTCACTCAGCGGTCACTCAGTGTCACTCAGGGGTCACTCAGGATCAATCAGGACATCTTAATGGTCACTCAGGGTCACTCAGCGGTCACTCAGTGATCAAGCAGTGGTCACTCAGGGTCACTAAGTGGTCACTCAGGGGTCACTCAATGGTCACTCAATGGACATTCAGGATCACTCAGGGACACTCAGGGTCACTCAATGGTCACTCAGTGTCACTCAATGGTCACTCAATGGTCACTCAGAGTCACTCAGCGGTCACTCAATGGTCAGTCAAAGGCCACTCAGCAGTCACTCAGTGTCACTCAATGGTCACTCAATGATCACTCAATGGTCACTCAGGGGTCACTCAGGGGTCACCCAGTTGTCACTCAGTGTAACTCAGTGTCACTCAGGGGTAACTCATGGTCACTCAGTGCTCACTCAGAGGTCACTCAATGGTCACTCAGAGTAACTCAGCAGTCACTCAATGGTCACTCAATGGTCACTCAGGGGCCACTCAGCAGTCACTCAGCGGTCACTCAGGATCACTCAGGGGTCACTCAGGATCAATCAGGACATCTCAATGGTCACTCAGGGTCACTCAGCGGTCACTCAGTGGTCAAGCAGTGGTCACTCAGGGTCACTAAGTGGTCACTCAGGGGTCACTCAATGGTCACTCAATGGACACTCAGGATCACTCAGGGACACTCAGGGTCACTCAATGGTCACTCAGGGTCACTCAGTGGTCACTCAATGGTCACTCAATGGTCACTTAATGATCACTCAATGGTCACTCAATGGTCACTCAGAGTAACTCAGCAGTCACTCAATGGTCACTCAATGGTCACTCAGGGGCCACTCAGCAGTCACTCAGCGGTCACTCAGTGTCACTCAGGGGTCACTCAGGATCAATCAGGACATCTCAATGGTCACTCAGGGTCACTCAGCGGTCACTCAGTGGTCAAGCAGTGGTCACTCAGGGTCACTAAGTGGTCACTCAGGGGTCACTCAATGGTCACTCAGGGTCACTCAGTGGTCACTCAATGGTCACTCAATGGTCACTCAATGGTCACTTAATGATCACTCAATGGTCACTCAATGGTCACTCAGGGTAACTCAGTGGTCACTCAGGGTCACTCAGTGTCACTCAACGGTCACCCAGGATCACTCAGGGTCACTCAGTGTCACTCAATGGTCACTCAGGATCACTCAATGGTCACTCAATGGTCACTCAGGGTCACTCAGTGGTCACTCAGGGTAACTCAGGGTTCACTCAATGGTCACTCAGGGTAACCAGGGGTCACTCAGTGGTCACTCAGGATCACTCAATGGTCACTCAATGGTCACTCAGCGGTCACTCAGTGGTCACTCCATGGTCACTTACTCGTCACTCAGGGGTCAATCAGTGGTCACTCAATGGTCACTCAATGGTCACTCAGAGTCACTCAGCGGTCACTCAATGGTCAGTCAAGGGCCACTCAGCAGTCACTCAGTGTCACTCAATGGTCACTCAATGATCACTCAATGGTCACTCAGTGTCACTCAGGGTCACCCAGTTGTCACTCAGTGTAACTCAGTGTCACTCAGGGGTAACTCATGGTCACTCAGTGCTCACTCAGAGGTCACTCAATGGTCACTCAGAGTAACTCAGCAGTCACTCAATGGTCACTCAATGGTCACTCAGGGGCCACTCAGCAGTCACTCAGCGGTCACTCAGTGTCACTCAGGGGTCACTCAGGATCAATCAGGACATCTCAATGGTCACTCAGGGTCACTCAGCGGTCACTCAGTGATCAAGCAGTGGTCACTCAGGGTCACTAAGTGGTCACTCAGGGGTCACTCAGTGGTCACTCAATGGACATTCAGGATCACTCAGGGACACTCAGGGTCACTCAATGGTCACTCAGTGTCACTCAATGGTCACTCAATGGTCACTCAGAGTCACTCAGCGGTCACTCAATGGTCAGTCAAAGGCCACTCAGCAGTCACTCAGTGTCACTCAATGGTCACTCAATGATCACTCAATGGTCACTCAGGGTCACTCAGGGTCACCCAGTTGTCACTCAGTGTAACTCAGTGTCACTCAGGGGTAACTCATGGTCACTCAGTGCTCACTCAGAGGTCACTCAATGGTCACTCAGAGTAACTCAGCAGTCACTCAATGGTCACTCAATGGTCACTCAGGGGCCACTCAGCAGTCACTCAGCGGTCACTCAGGATCACTCAGGGGTCACTCAGGATCAATCAGGACATCTCAATGGTCACTCAGGGTCACTCAGCGGTCACTCAGTGGTCAAGCAGTGGTCACTCAGGGTCACTAAGTGGTCACTCAGGGGTCACTCAATGGTCACTCAATGGACACTCAGGATCACTCAGGGACACTCAGGGTCACTCAATGGTCACTCAGGGTCACTCAGTGGTCACTCAATGGTCACTCAATGGTCACTTAATGATCACTCAATGGTCACTCAATGGTCACTCAGAGTAACTCAGCAGTCACTCAATGGTCACTCAATGGTCACTCAGGGGCCACTCAGCAGTCACTCAGCGGTCACTCAGTGTCACTCAGGGTCACTCAGGATCAATCAGGACATCTCAATGGTCACTCAGGGTCACTCAGCGGTCACTCAGTGGTCAAGCAGTGGTCACTCAGGGTCACTAAGTGGTCACTCAGGGGTCACTCAATGGTCACTCAGGGTCACTCAGTGGTCACTCAATGGTCACTCAATGGTCACTCAATGGTCACTTAATGATCACTCAATGGTCACTCAATGGTCACTCAGGGTAACTCAGTGGTCACTCAGGGTCACTCAGTGTCACTCAACGGTCACCCAGGATCACTCAGGGTCACTCAGTGTCACTCAATGGTCACTCAGGATCACTCAATGGTCACTCAATGGTCACTCAGGGTCACTCAGTGGTCACTCAGGGTAACTCAGGGTTCACTCAATGGTCACTCAGGGTAACCAGGGGTCACTCAGTGGTCACTCAGGATCACTCAATGGTCACTCAATGGTCACTCAGCGGTCACTCAGTGGTCACTCCATGGTCACTTACTCGTCACTCAGGGGTCAATCAGTGGTCACTCAATGGTCACTCAATGGTCACTCAGAGTCACTCAGCGGTCACTCAATGGTCAGTCAAAGGCCACTCAGCAGTCACTCAGTGTCACTCAATGGTCACTCAATGATCACTCAATGGTCACTCAGGGTCACTCAGGGTCACCCAGTTGTCACTCAGTGTAACTCAGTGTCACTCAGGGGTAACTCATGGTCACTCTGTGCTCACTCAGAGGTCACTCAATGGTCACTCAGAGTAACTCAGCAGTCACTCAATGGTCACTCAATGGTCACTCAGGGGCCACTCAGCAGTCACTCAGCGGTCACTCAGTGTCACTCAGGGGTCACTCAGGATCAATCAGGACATCTTAATGGTCACTCAGGGTCACTCAGCGGTCACTCAGTGATCAAGCAGTGGTCACTCAGGGTCACTAAGTGGTCACTCAGGGGTCACTCAATGGTCACTCAATGGACATTCAGGATCACTCAGGGACACTCAGGGTCACTCAATGGTCACTCAGTGTCACTCAATGGTCACTCAATGGTCACTCAGAGTCACTCAGCGGTCACTCAATGGTCAGTCAAAGGCCACTCAGCAGTCACTCAGTGTCACTCAATGGTCACTCAATGATCACTCAATGGTCACTCAGGGTCACTCAGGGTCACCCAGTTGTCACTCAGTGTAACTCAGTGTCACTCAGGGGTAACTCATGGTCACTCAGTGCTCACTCAGAGGTCACTCAATGGTCACTCAGAGTAACTCAGCAGTCACTCAATGGTCACTCAATGGTCACTCAGGGGCCACTCAGCAGTCACTCAGCGGTCACTCAGGATCACTCAGGGGTCACTCAGGATCAATCAGGACATCTCAATGGTCACTCAGGGTCACTCAGCGGTCACTCAGTGGTCAAGCAGTGGTCACTCAGGGTCACTAAGTGGTCACTCAGGGGTCACTCAATGGTCACTCAATGGACACTCAGGATCACTCAGGGACACTCAGGGTCACTCAATGGTCACTCAGGGTCACTCAGTGGTCACTCAATGGTCACTCAATGGTCACTTAATGATCACTCAATGGTCACTCAATGGTCACTCAGAGTAACTCAGCAGTCACTCAATGGTCACTCAATGGTCACTCAGGGGCCACTCAGCAGTCACTCAGCGGTCACTCAGTGTCACTCAGGGGTCACTCAGGATCAATCAGGACATCTCAATGGTCACTCAGGGTCACTCAGCGGTCACTCAGTGGTCAAGCAGTGGTCACTCAGGGTCACTAAGTGGTCACTCAGGGGTCACTCAATGGTCACTCAGGGTCACTCAGTGGTCACTCAATGGTCACTCAATGGTCACTCAATGGTCACTTAATGATCACTCAATGGTCACTCAATGGTCACTCAGGGTAACTCAGTGGTCACTCAGGGTCACTCAGTGTCACTCAACGGTCACCCAGGATCACTCAGGGTCACTCAGTGTCACTCAATGGTCACTCAGGATCACTCAATGGTCACTCAATGGTCACTCAGGGTCACTCAGTGGTCACTCAGGGTAACTCAGGGTTCACTCAATGGTCACTCAGGGTAACCAGGGGTCACTCAGTGGTCACTCAGGATCACTCAATGGTCACTCAATGGTCACTCAGCGGTCACTCAGTGGTCACTCCATGGTCACTTACTCGTCACTCAGGGGTCAATCAGTGGTCACTCAATGGTCACTCAATGGTCACTCAGAGTCACTCAGCGGTCACTCAATGGTCAGTCAAAGGCCACTCAGCAGTCACTCAGTGTCACTCAATGGTCACTCAATGATCACTCAATGGTCACTCAGGGTCACTCAGGGTCACCCAGTTGTCACTCAGTGTAACTCAGTGTCACTCAGGGGTAACTCATGGTCACTCTGTGCTCACTCAGAGGTCACTCAATGGTCACTCAGAGTAACTCAGCAGTCACTCAATGGTCACTCAATGGTCACTCAGGGCCACTCAGCAGTCACTCAGCGGTCACTCAGGATCACTCAGGGGTCACTCAGGATCAATCAGGACATCTCAATGGTCACTCAGGGTCACTCAGCGGTCACTCAGTGGTCAAGCAGTGGTCACTCAGGGTCACTAAGTGGTCACTCAGGGGTCACTCAATGGTCACTCAATGGACACTCAGGATCACTCAGGGACACTCAGGGTCACTCAATGGTCACTCAGGGTCACTCAGTGGTCACTCAATGGTCACTCAATGGTCACTTAATGATCACTCAATGGTCACTCAATGGTCACTCAGAGTAACTCAGCAGTCACTCAATGGTCACTCAATGGTCACTCAGGGGCCACTCAGCAGTCACTCAGCGGTCACTCAGTGTCACTCAGGGTCACTCAGGATCAATCAGGACATCTCAATGGTCACTCAGGGTCACTCAGCGGTCACCAGTGGTCAAGCAGTGGTCACTCAGGGTCACTAAGTGGTCACCAGGGGTCACTCAATGGTCACTCAGGGTCACTCAGTGGTCACTCAATGGTCACTCAATGGTCACTCAATGGTCACTTAATGATCACTCAATGGTCACTCAATGGTCACTCAGGTAACTCAGTGGTCACTCAGGGTCACTCAGTGTCACTCAACGGTCACCCAGGATCACTCAGGGTCACTCAGTGTCACTCAATGGTCACTCAGGATCACCAATGGTCACTCAATGGTCACTCAGGGTCACTCAGTGGTCACTCAGGGTAACTCAGGGTTCACTCAATGGTCACTCAGGGTAACCAGGGGTCACCCAGTGGTCACTCAGGATCACTCAATGGTCACTCAATGGTCACTCAGCGGTCACTCAGTGGTCACTCCATGGTCACTTACTCGCCACTCAGGGGTCAATCAGTGGTCACTCAATGGTCACTCAATGGTCACTCAGAGTCACTCAGCGGTCACTCAATGGTCAGTCAAAGGCCACTCAGCAGTCACTCAGTGTCACTCAATGGTCACTCAATGATCACTCAATGGTCACTAGGGTCACTCAGGGTCACCCAGTTGTCACTCAGTGTAACTCAGTGTCACTCAGGGGTAACTCATGGTCACTCTGTGCTCACTCAGAGGTCACTCAATGGTCACTCAGAGTAACTCAGCAGTCACCAATGGTCACTCAATGGTCACTCAGGGGCCACTCAGCAGTCACTCAGCGGTCACCAGTGTCACTCAGGGGTCACCAGGATCAATCAGGACATCTTAATGGTCACTCAGGGTCACTCAGCGGTCACTCAGTGATCAAGCAGTGGTCACTCAGGGTCACTAAGTGGTCACTCAGGGGTCACTCAATGGTCACTCAATGGACATTCAGGATCACTCAGGGACACTCAGGGTCACTCAATGGTCACTCAGTGTCACTCAATGGTCACTCAATGGTCACTCAGAGTCACTCAGCGGTCACTCAATGGTCAGTCAAAGGCCACTCAGCAGTCACTCAGTGTCACTCAATGGTCACTCAATGATCACTCAATGGTCACTCAGGGTCACTCAGGGTCACCCAGTTGTCACTCAGTGTAACTCAGTGTCACTCAGGGGTAACTCATGGTCACTCAGTGCTCACTCAGAGGTCACTCAATGGTCACTCAGAGTAACTCAGCAGTCACCAATGGTCACTCAATGGTCACTCAGGGGCCAATCAGCAGTCACTCAGCGGTCACTCAGGATCACTCAGGGGTCACTCAGGATCAATCAGGACATCTCAATGGTCACTCAGGGTCACTCAGCGGTCACTCAGTGGTCAAGCAGTGGTCACTCAGGGTCACTAAGTGGTCACTCAGGGGTCACTCAATGGTCACTCAATGGACACTCAGGATCACTCAGGGACACTCAGGGTCACTCAATGGTCACTCAGGGTCACTCAGTGGTCACTCAATGGTCACTCAATGGTCACTTAATGATCACTCAATGGTCACTCAATGGTCACTCAGAGTAACTCAGCAGTCACTCAATGGTCACTCAATGGTCACTCAGGGCCACTCAGCAGTCACTCAGCGGTCACTCAGTGTCACTCAGGGGTCACTCAGGATCAATCAGGACATCTCAATGGTCACTCAGGGTCACTCAGCGGTCACTCAGTGGTCAAGCAGTGGTCACTCAGGGTCACTAAGTGGTCACTCAGGGGTCACTCAATGGTCACTCAGGGTCACTCAGTGGTCACTCAATGGTCACTCAATGGTCACTCAATGGTCACTTAATGATCACTCAATGGTCACTCAATGGTCACTCAGGGTAACTCAGTGGTCACTCAGGGTCACTCAGTGTCACTCAACGGTCACCCAGGATCACTCAGGGTCACTCAGTGTCACTCAATGGTCACTCAGGATCACTCAATGGTCACTCAATGGTCACTCAGGGTCACTCAGTGGTCACTCAGGGTAACTCAGGGTTCACTCAATGGTCACTCAGGGTAACCAGGGGTCACTCAGTGGTCACTCAGGATCACTCAATGGTCACTCAATGGTCACTCAGCGGTCACTCAGTGGTCACTCCATGGTCACTTACTCGTCACTCAGGGGTCAATCAGTGGTCACTCAATGGTCACTCAATGGTCACTCAGAGTCACTCAGCGGTCACTCAATGGTCAGTCAAAGGCCACTCAGCAGTCACTCAGTGTCACTCAATGGTCACTCAATGATCACTCAATGGTCACTCAGGGTCACTCAGGGGTCACCCAGTTGTCACTCAGTGTAACTCAGTGTCACTCAGGGGTAACTCATGGTCACTCTGTGCTCACTCAGAGGTCACTCAATGGTCACTCAGAGTAACTCAGCAGTCACTCAATGGTCACTCAATGGTCACTCAGGGCCACTCAGCAGTCACTCAGCGGTCACTCAGTGTCACTCAGGGGTCACTCAGGATCAATCAGGACATCTTAATGGTCACTCAGGGTCACTCAGCGGTCACTCAGTGATCAAGCAGTGGTCACTCAGGGTCACTAAGTGGTCACTCAGGGGTCACTCAATGGTCACTCAATGGACATTCAGGATCACTCAGGGACACTCAGGGTCACTCAATGGTCACTCAGTGTCACTCAATGGTCACTCAATGGTCACTCAGAGTCACTCAGCGGTCACTCAATGGTCAGTCAAAGGCCACTCAGCAGTCACTCAGTGTCACTCAATGGTCACTCAATGATCACTCAATGGTCACTCAGGGTCACTCAGGGTCACCCAGTTGTCACTCAGTGTAACTCAGTGTCACTCAGGGGTAACTCAGGGTCACTCAGTGCTCACTCAGAGGTCACTCAATGGTCACTCAGAGTAACTCAGCAGTCACTCAATGGTCACTCAATGGTCACTCAGGGGCCACTCAGCAGTCACTCAGCGGTCACTCAGGATCACTCAGGGGTCACTCAGGATCAATCAGGACATCTCAATGGTCACTCAGGGTCACTCAGAGGTCACTCAGTGGTCAAGCAGTGGTCACTCAGGGGTCACTAAGTGGTCACTCAGGGGTCACTCAATGGTCACTCAATGGACACTCAGGATCACTCAGGGACACTCAGGGTCACTCAATGGTCACTCAGGGTCACTCAGTGGTCACTCAATGGTCACTCAATGGTCACTTAATGATCACTCAATGGTCACTCAATGGTCACTCAGAGTAACTCAGCAGTCACTCAATGGTCACTCAATGGTCACTCAGGGGCCACTCAGCAGTCACTCAGCGGTCACTCAGTGTCACTCAGGGGTCACTCAGGATCAATCAGGACATCTCAATGGTCACTCAGGGTCACTCAGCGGTCACTCAGTGGTCAAGCAGTGGTCACTCAGGGTCACTAAGTGGTCACTCAGGGGTCACTCAATGGTCACTCAGGGGTCACTCAGTGGTCACTCAATGGTCACTCAATGGTCACTCAATGGTCACTTAATGATCACTCAATGGTCACTCAATGGTCACTCAGGGTAACTCAGTGGTCACTCAGGGTCACTCAGTGTCACTCAACGGTCACCCAGGATCACTCAGGGTCACTCAGTGTCACTCAATGGTCACTCAGGATCACTCAATGGTCACTCAATGGTCACTCAGGGTCACTCAGTGGTCACTCAGGGTAACTCAGGGTTCACTCAATGGTCACTCAGGGTAACCAGGGGTCACTCAGTGGTCACTCAGGATCACTCAATGGTCACTCAATGGTCACTCAGCGGTCACTCAGTGGTCACTCCATGGTCACTTCTACTCAGTGGTCACTCAGTGGTCACTCAGGGTCTCTCAATCGTCACTCAAGGGTCACTCAGGGACACTCAGTGGTCACTCAGTGGTCACTCAGGGTCTCTCAATAGTCACTCAATGGTCACTCAGTGTCACTCATTGGTCACTCAGGATCACACAGTGGTCACTCAATGGTCACTCAGGGGTCACTCAATGGTCACCCAAGGGTCACTCAGGGTCACTCAGTGGTCACTCAGTGTAACTCAATGGTCACTCAGGATCACTCAATGGTCACTCAATGGTCACTCAGCGGTCACTCAGGGTCTCTCAATAGTCACTCAATGGTCACTCAGGATCACTCGATGATCACTCAATGGTCACTCAGTGGTCACTCAGTGGTCACTCAAGGGTAACTCAATGGTCACTCAGGGGCCACACAGCAGTCACTCAGGGTCACTCAATGGTCACTCACGGTCACTCAGGATCACTCAGTGGTCACCCAGGGGTCACTCAGGGGTCACTCAATGGTCACTCAATGGTCACTCAGTGTCACTCAATGGCCACTCAATGATCACTCAATGGTCACTCAGTAGTCACCCAGGGGTCACTCAGGGGTCACTCAGTGGTCACTCAGTGTCACTCAATGGTCACTTAATGGTCACTCAGAGTCACTCCAGGGTCACTAGTGGTCACTCAGTGGTCACTCAGGATCACTCAGGGGTCACTCAGTGTCACTCAATGGTCACTCAGGATCACTCGATGGTCACTTCTGGTCACCCAGGGTTCACTCAGGGGTCACTCAGTGTCACTGAATGGTCACTCAATGGCCACTCAGAGTGACTCAATGGTCACTCAATGGTCACTCAGGGGCCACTCAGCAGTCACTCAGCGGTCACTCAGGATCACTCAGGGGTCACTCAGGATCAATCAGGACATCTCAATGGTCACTCAGGGTCACTCAGCGGTCACTCAGTGATCAAGCAGTGGTCACTCAGGGTCACTAAGTGGTCACTCAGGGGTC
>JAKWBO010000056.1:0-236452 GCA_034336685.1 Luscinia luscinia
TGGTCAGGGGTACTGGTCACTGGGGGTATGGTCAGTTTGGGGTCATTTGGGTGTGCTCAGCTGGTGTGGTAAGTGGGTGTGGGCTGTGGGTGTGGTCGGTGGATGTAGTCAGTTTATTGGTCATTAGGGTGTGGTTGGTGGGTGTGGTCAGTGACGGGTGGCCACTTGGTGCAGTTAGCAGCTGCGGGCAGTGGTTGTGGTAACTTGGAGAATTTGGTGAGGTGTGGTATGTGGGTGTAGCAGTGGGTGGCGGTCAGTGGGGGTACGGTCAGTTGGGTGGTCAGTCAGTTTGTTCAGTTGGGTGGTCAGTGTATTGTGGTCAGTCGGTCTTGTCTGCAGAGGTGGTCAGTGGGAAGTGGTCAGTGGTTGTAGTCAGTGGAGTTGGTTAGTTGGGTTTTCATTGGGGTGTGGTCAGTGGGTGTGGTCAGTGGAAGTATGGTCAGTTGAGGGTCATTTGGGTATGGTCAGTTGTGATCAGCAGGAGTGCTCAGTGGAGTGGCCAGTTGGCGCAGTCAGTGGGTGTGGTTACTGGGTGTGGTCACTGGGTGTGGGCAGTGAGTGACATCAGTTGTGTGGTCTGTGAGGGCAGTCAGTGGCAGTGGTCACTAAGTGTGAGCAGTGGGTGTGGTCAGTGGAAGAATTTGGTGGATGTGGCCAGTGGGTGCAGTCAGTTGGTGTGAATCAGTGGGGTGTAGTCACTGGTTGTCAGCAATGGGTGTGGTCAGTGGGAATGGTCAGTGGGTGTGTTGTCAGTGGGGGTGTGGTCACTTGGGTGGTCATTGGGGCATGGTGGGTGTGTGTGGTCAGTGGGTGTCATCAGTGGGGTGTGGTCAGTTGGGTGGTAAATGGGGGTGTAGGCACTAGGGTGGTCACTGCAATGTGGGAAATGGGGTATAGTCAGTGGTTGTGGTCAGTTGCCAGTTGGTCAGTTGAGTGTGGGCATTGGGGTGTGGGCAGTGGGGGTGTTCAGTTGGTGTGGTCAGTGGTGTGGTCAGTTGGGTTGTCATTAGGGTGTGGTCAGTGGGTATGATCAGTGGAGATATGGTTAGCTGTGGGGGTCGTTGGGGTGTGGTCAGTGGAGGGGCCGTTGGTGCGGTGACTGGGGGTGGTCAGTGGCTGTGGTCAATGGAGTGATCATTGGGGTTGGTCAGTGGCTTTGCTCAGTGAGTGTGTGTAGTGGCTAACAGCTGGCCTGAAGGCCTTACAATTATAATTAATCCCAACTGTAATTTTATAACTGAAGTGTAAGTAATTATAGAACTGCCTTAATTATCTAACTTGGCCAGTCTGGGCCACTGGGGAGCAGATCTGGGCTGTTGGGGACATGGGCAGCAAGTGGCCAGTTAGCCTGGTGGACACTAATTTAGCCAATCAGAGCTAAACATGAGGACATCAAAAGCAATGTAAGGAGAACAGCCCTCAATAAAGGTTGGTTATTGCCAACACAGAGTGTTGTGTCACTGCTTCCATCTCAACTGCAATGCACAGCCAGCACTTTACACAGCACAATTCATGGTTAAATTTTATGAATACTCATTACAGTCCTTGGGAAAGGAGTGGTTATACAAATTACTTCTCAGAGGTCATTAATATGACCATATGTGATATGAAGGCACAATGTACCCTGGCTGCACCACGGAAGGCTCCGAGTCATCCTCGGGGGCTGTTCCAATGAAGGCCACCAGTCTTCCTCACTCTGCCCTTTCCTTCTGATCTTTCTTTCTGAAGCATGCACAGTCCTTCGCTGGCTGGTTCAGCGTTTTCTGCAGACAATAGGTTTTGTTCTGACAATAGGTTCTTCTGACAATAGGTTTTGTTATTCTTCTACTGAAAAGGCTAAGGTGCATCCTGTTTCTTAGGTTTGTGATAAATACTTGCTAACTCTTAATAGTTAATTCATGACTACAAGAGTTAACATTGGATCAAATCCTTCCACAGGCTCTGCCGGGCTCTGGGCCAGCAGAGAGGCCGGGCAGGGCTGGCCATGGCCGGGAACAGGCCCTGAGCCCCGCAGGAGGATGGAGCTGGGCCACAGCCAAACTCAGCCCAGGCCAAACCTGGGCTCAGCAGCCAGGGCTGGCAAGGGCTGGGGACAGAGGCTGGCACTGACAAATGTGCTGGGCCCCCTCCCTGCTCTGTGCATGCCACCAAGGGCACAGAGCAGCCTCCTCTCTGGGCCACTTGCCTGTTTCCAGTGCCTTCCCCAGGCGCTGGCCCTGCCCCACAAGGGCTGGGCTGAGTCCTGCCCCTGCACGCTCAGCCAGGCTGAGATGGACACTGCTGCTTTCTCTGGCAGGCTCTCTCAGGCCAGCCCAGCTCCCTGCAAGCTGTGCCAGCTGCCCTGAGCTCTGGGCAGCACCAAGGGCCTCTCCCCAGCACAGCCCAGCCGGCTCTGGCCCCACAGCTCTGCTCAGGGCAGGGGGCTCTGGGCAGTGGCCCCACGGCCTCAGCCCCTGGCAAGGGCACAGCAGCAGCTGCAGCTCAGACAGGACTCAGCCCCAGCCATGGGCAAGGTGCTTGGCCAAGGCAAAAGGAGGCTCCCTGTGTGCCCTGCTCCCCTCTCCCTGAGCTCCTGAGAGCTCTGCAGCCCCTGCTGCCATCCCATCTGCCCAGGCCAGCACAGCAGCCCCGGCCTTGGGGCCCTGCAGAGCTGCTCCTGCTCCAGGCCCAGGGCCCATCCCAGAGCTGGGGCAGCCACAAAGCTGTGCCCATTTCTGTTCCTTCCTGCGCTGATCAGGATGGATCCTCAGCCACTTGGAGGATCCTGATGAATTTTACTGTTCTGGAAACCTCTTATTTCTTGAGCTCTTCAGTTCAGGAATTCAAGGAGAAAGGATCATAAACCTTTGTTGAAAACACCAAAAAAAGAAAAGCCCCTGGGAATAATTTAAGTTTTCAATTGTTCTGTGGTTAATTACAGATATTTCAGAATTGTATTCCAAGTGAATATGCTATAGTGAAAACAAAGCAGAGAAAAGTAATTTTTCCTGTTACATTTCTTTTTCCTCTTTAGAGATGGATACCAACAATGTCCAATTGATACTGACCCCAAGCACCTCCTAATGCAGTCGGAATAGATATGAAAATCAAGGCCATTCATGGCTGACTATCAATAAGACTTTGTCCCCACTCCCTCCCCAGCATTTCCCTCATCCTATCCCTGGGAATCCTATGGATCAGGAATGGTGTGGACAGCAGGACCAGGGCAGTGATTCTTCCCCTGTACTCTGCACTGGTGAGGCCATGCTTCGAGTGCTGTGTTCAGTACTGAGGTGTCACAGCCTGAGGCGTCTCCTTAGACCTGAGATCACCTCTGGAGGAAATGCAGGTGGTCTGCAACCCAGCTCTTTTCGATGCCTGCCGATGAGAGACTGCAGGAGGCTGTTCTTAGAGGTTTTCACGGTTGTTTATTCTTTCTTATCTCAGGAATGCTTTTTCCAGCAAACAACGGTCTGCTTGCTAGATGTCCAAGGCAGAATCTGCCTTGCAGAGGCAGGACTTATCTTTTATAGTCTAAATTACGTACTAGGTATTTACAATTATTTTCCAATACAATACAACTTGGTTAAATGGTCCAGCTCTGACCTCATCCAATCTAAAAGTGCCAGCATGTCACCCAGCATGGATGACATGGAGAAGAAGGAGGAAGAGGTATCCACACCCTCAAATTCTCCATCTTGGCCACGAGTCCCTTATCACAAACATTCACAAAAGTCTATTTATCTACGTTCTAACAACCTAATTTACACTTTACTAATTTTGGTGGCTTGTTTCAATTCCCTCTGTGTTGGTAATTTCCCTCAAGGGTTTGAATTCAGCGCCTGAGACACCTCGGTCTCATTCACGGTCTTTGGGACCCCCAAGGAGGCCAGGGATACACCCTGGGCTCCCACACAGAGCCTCCCAATTTAGGAAGGACATGGAGGGGCTGGAGCATGTCCAGAGAAGGGCAACAAGGCTGGTGAGGGTCTGGAACACAAGCCTGTGTCCTCCTGTGAGGAGTAGATGAGGGAGCTGGGGATGCTTATCCTGGAGAAGAGGAGGCTCAGAGGAAACCTCATCACTCTCTATAACTCCCTGACAGGAGGGTGCAGCCAGGTGAGAGTCAGGCTCTTTCCAGAGAACAGTGACAGGACAAGAGGACACAGCCTTAAAGCTGCACAAGGGACGTTTAGGCTGGACATTTTGAAAATACTCTTCACAAAAGGATGATTGGGCATTGGAATGGGCTGCCCCAGGGAGGTGGGTGAGTCACTGTCCCTGGAAGTGTTTCAGGATAGACTGGATGTGGCACTGAGTGCCATGGTCTGGGTGACAAGGTGGTGTTGGGGTCACAGGTTGGCCTTGATGCTCTCAAAGGTCTTTCCAGCCTGGGGTGATTCTGTGATGATTGTGACACTGCAGCACCAAGGAATTCATGGTGGCACTTGGAGGCCTCATGGAACCAAGAGGCCACTGTGACCCTGCAGGGCCTTGTGGGACCATGCAGAGCATTGTGACAGAGCAGGACCTCGTGTAATGATGGGGCCATTGTGACACTGCAGGGCCTCATGGAACCAAGGGGCCAGTGCTGCTCCTCAGGGACTCATGGAATGAAGGAAACATGTTTGACACCATGGTATCCCTTGGGACAGGGAGGCCATTGTGACACTGTGGAACCAAGGAGAGCATTGCTGCACTGCGAGACCTCTGGAACCAAGGATCCACTGTGACACTGCAGGGCCTTGGGGACAAAGGCACCATTGTGACACTGTGGGGCCCAAGCATCCAAGGGACTTTCTGACACCAAGGGCTCCCGTGGAACCAAATAGACATTGTTTCACTGGGAGACCTCATGCAATCATGGAGAACATTGTGAAACTCTAGGGCCTCATAGAACCGTGGTGACACCAAGTTGGCTGAGAGTGTTCATCTGCTTCATGGTAGGAGGGCTCTGCAGAGAGACCTGCACAGGCTGGACCCAGGGCCATAATCCAAGAAGTTGAGGTTTAACAAGACCAAGTGCTCGGGTCCTGCACTTTGGCCACAACAACCCTTGCAGTGCAACAGGCTAGGGACAGAGTGGCTGTACAGTGGCCAGGCAGAAAGGGACCTGGGGGCACTGATGGACAGGAGGCTGGACATGAGCCAGCAGTGTGCCCAGGTGGCCAAGAAGACCAATGGCTCCTGGCCTGGATCAGGAATGGTGTGGCCAGCAGGAGCAGGGCAGTGATTCTTCCCTGTACTCAGCACTGGTTGGGGCAGCACCTCGAGTGCTGTGACCAGATCTGGGGCCCTCAATTTTAGGAAGGACATGGAGGGCTGGAGAGTGTCCAGAGAAGGGCAACAAGGCTTGTGAGGGTGTGGAACACAAGTTCTGTGTGGAGTAGCTGATGGAGCTGGGGATGTTTATCCTGGAGAGAGGAGGCTCAGGAGAGACAAGGTGGTGTCAGGGCACAGGTTGGACTCGATGATCTCCAAGGTCTTTCCAGCCTGGCTGATTCTGTGATTCTCTGAAACCACCCTGGAGCAGTTGCAGGATGAGCCCTGGGGCCTCCTCTTCACAAGGTCCAGCAGCCCAGGTCCCTCAGCTTCTCCACACAGCCCCAAAGCCCATCCTGTCAGTCCTGCAGAGCCTCTCCAGCCCTCCTCACTGCCCAGAACAGGAGCCCACACCCAGACACACCAGCCCAGATGTGCCCCTGGCCTGTGGTGCCTCTGGCAAGGGAGCAGCACGAGGCACTGCAGGAGCCTGCAGACAATTCCTGAAGCACTTGTAGGATGATCCTGCTCCCAAGGGACATTCCCACGGTGGCAGCTCAGGAATTGAAATGGGAGTGGGCCAGAGTGGAAAGGGCAAAACAGAGATGGGCTGTTTGCAGGGAGGGAACAGGGTTGGCAAGAGGAAGAAATCTGGATCAGGAAAGAGAAAGAAAGCAAAGGTGAAGCATGAAGAAATGCTCAGGGCAGTTTGGGGTGGCTGCCAGGCATCCCTGGCTCTGAGCAACAATGTCTGCATCCCAAAATTATCCATAAAATGTTCATGTAATTTTATTCTTTGTGTTAATATTTTAATTATTAAAATGTATAAAAATTCATATATTTCTCAGCCAAGAAATTAATCTTCATAGGTTCTAAGTAACACAGTTCCCTTCATTTTATTAATTAAGCTCTATTGGTTACGTTTTATCCTCTTCTTTCAGGCAGTGTCAAAGGGCACTTCAGGGTCTAGGGAGACATTTCTGGGGCACAACTGGGGCAGCTTTGGGCCTGGGGATGGAATTTTAGAGGAACTTGAGGGTCTGGAGTACAACCTCGGGGAGCTGGGTGGGCACTTGGATGGGCACTGAAAGATTCTGATGGACAATTCCAGGAGCACTTATGCATTCAGGGCGGCACTTGGAGCTCAGGGAAGGGAATCTGGGGCCTTTCGGGTTCCAGGCGGGCACTTGGGGGCTCTAACGGGGCTCTCTGGGGCGCGGGATGATGGGAGTTGTAGGCGTGCGTATATTACAGTTTTAATAGGGCCGTGGAGCATCATGGGAGCTTGTAAGCAGTGTTGCATTGGTTGTTTATGCTCGCCACAGAGCATGATTGGAGCTGTAGTCCCCGGAAGTGTCTCGGACAGGGCATCTGGAGGTCCAGGAACGCACCTAGGGAGACTTTGCACCCCAAGCCATGACTTGAGGTTTCAGGGAGACGTGTACAGTTCAGGAGCACTTGTGGGAGCTTGGGAGCTCTAACTGGTCTCCTTAAGGCACAGGGCACAGCAAGAATTTTAGGCACTCCAATGAGCTCTATCGGGCCACGGGGCATGATGGGAGGCAAAAGAAAGATGGCGCCGACACCAGGCACCTCCTCCGAGGCCCCGATCCCCGGCGCTGATTGGCTGTGAGCGGTGACAGGCAGGGTGCTCGCCAAATGGGAGGCAGCAGAGGCAGGAACAGCCCGTTCAACCCCTGCAGTCCTCGCTGTACAGCCCCAGTTCATCCCTAGTACAGCCCCAGTACATCCACAGTACTGTCCTTCCATTACACCCCAGTCCCCACCCCAATACACCTGAGTTTTATTCCCCAGTCTACAGGGTTCCCAGTGTCCTCAATTTTGTCCCCAGTTCTCCCAGTATCACTCCCAGTGTGTCCCACAGGGTTCCCAGTGTTCCCCAGTATGTCCCAGTCCTCCCAGTGTTTCCAAGGAAACTTGAGCTTCTCACGGTTGCCGTGGCACCAAACCCAGCAGTGGGGTCAGTGCAGTGTCCATAGCCACAGGCCCTGGCAGTGCCCAGTGCAGCTTGGGATGATGATCCACCCTCACAGCTGGCCCAGGGCAGCTCTGCAGTGGTTTTGGTGGCACCTTGGGCTGGCACACACCTGAGGAGTGTGTCTGTTTGCAGTAGGGAACATTAAGAGTTTTAGATTGCTCCAAAAGAAAGAAAAGAAAAAGGAGAAACATCTTTTTTCCTGAGCATAGCCTGTTCTCCAGGTCCCAGGTGAGTGAGGACAGACAGGATAGGACTGGGGAATGTGGTGCAAGGTTGTCCTGGGGTCAGACCTCAAGGCACAGCTTTCTGAGTAAACCAGACCTCCTGAGGAGACACCATGGATCAACATCAATCACAGAATGCTGCAATCATCTCTAATCTAAAGAGAACACTAATAAAATATACTCTTTAAAAGAGGAATGAGTATTTCTAAGGAGCTCTTTGAATTATTTCTCCATAACTGGAGTTGAAAACCATCATAATGAACTGCACTGGACCAGAGGGAAATCAAGGCAGAGCCATGGTTTGTCAGGACTTGCTTGATCCCAATGAGCCCCGTGGTGCATTTGGTGCTGCCAAGGAGCTCCAAATAATATTTTGGAAATATTGGCTGTCTCTCTGCAGTGCTGCCTTGCAAGTAGCTGCCTCTGTGCCAGGAGCCCAGCCCAGCTCAGCAGCACAGACACAGCACAAGGACTTCAATGAACCTCTCGGGGTTGGGGCTGAGTCCCTGAACATCAGTCCCTGAGAGGGAGCTGAAGAAACCTCTCAAGAATTCAAAGTCAGATTCAAACTCCAAAGTTTCTCCTACTTTTAGTGAGTTCCACTGATAAACATGAAGGAGAAGGTTTCCCAAGGGTCGAATTAGAGGAGAAACTGATGACAATCATGTCAGGTTAGAAAAAATAGGGTAAAGGAGAAAGAAACCTCTCAAAAATTCAAAGTCAGATTCAAAGTCCAAAGTTTCCTGAAGTTCTAATGGGTCCCACTGAGGGACATGACTGAGAAGGTGTCCCCAGGTGCAGGTTTATTGTTTTATATGTTATATTTTTAAAGTGTGGGTTTACTGCTTTTATGATATATTTTTAGTTTGGGCTTATTTTTTAATGCTACTTTTGGTGGGGATTTTTTCTTTTTCCGAATGAAGCAGAGAGTCGGGACTTCTGAGTTGCTTTAGAAAGTGTGATTTATTTTCTATACAGGCAGAAAGGTGAAGCTTGTCTTACAGATGGTCACAGCATGGCTTAGAAGTCACAAGACTTACAACTACAAGGTCTTTTAAGGATTTATTAACCAATAAAACATTGTCAACAGAGATATTTATGTTTCTAATTCAATACTAAGATATTTCATCTTATTGACTCATACCACAGTGTGAACTTTCTTATCCAATTATATCTCGACAGACAAAACTTACATTGCTGGACACTAAAACTTCTTGTTACCTTTGTAACTACCTTTATTTTGCTATATCTTAAATTCTAAAGCTAAACCTACCTCTACTCAACCATGTTTAATTCTAAGCTTTGGCTTACAGACCAATGTTCTGAGAATTCCTTGCATTTTGAATTCCAACACCCAGGTTCCAGTTAGAGCAGAACACTGGAGGCAGTGATGACAGGTGGGGACAAACAAGGGAAAGGTGTCTCTGATGCTGAGCAAACCTGGATGTGTTTCAGGAATGCAAAGGGCCAAGGCCTGAGCCCCAGCCCCTGGCAAGGCAGATCCTGTCCCTCCCTCATTGCTCAGGGCTCTTCCCGGGCCACTGGGCTCTGGGGATGTGCCATGCCAAGGGCAGGAGCATGGGGCGGCCCCTGCCAGGCTGCTGAGCAGGGACAAGGAGGCAATGAGGCCCCAGCACAGCAAGGCTCACTTGTCCCCTGCTGGCCTCAGGCCCAGGGCCAGCAGCCATGGCCCAAGTGCTGCAGCAGTTGGCTCTGGCAGGGCCTTTCAGCTGCTGCCCATCCCTGTGCCCTGTGCAGCCCAGGCTGTCCTACGGTGTCCATGCCCTGCGCCTCTGTCCCTGCAGGCTGTCGGCATCCCCCGGCTGCCCCACCTCGCTGGCCCTTCCTTTGCTGACAGCTCTGCGTCCTGCCTGCCTCTGCCTGGCCACACAGAGCCTTGGCCTTGATACCAAAAGGTTAATTCAATTTTTACTGTGCCTGTGAACTTTTAGCACAGGAACAAGGCATGTATCTGGTCCAACTTTCCCAGCAGGGATGGCTGGAAGAGAAGAAGAAGACATCTGGCTCAAGAATGCCTTGACAGCAAAACAAGGACTGAACCTAGGAATTTGGTGTGGGTTTTATAGAAATAGGTAAATTGTAATAAAGATTTAGTGACCAAATACTAGCAACACAGTTATATAATGACATGTCCATGTAAGGTTAAGAGTTATCCCACATTGGACCTGAGGCCTGAAAAATTATGTGTTGACAGTGGAGCCTCAGAGAACCAATGAATCAACAATTATGCTACAGAACCTCCAGGAACAAAGGGGCCTTTTGACACTGTGGGAGCTCATGGAACCAAACCCATTTTGACAGAGTGGAGCCACATGGAACCTATGGTCCATTGTGACACTGCAGATCCAAGGAGACCATTGTGGCACTGAGAAACCTCATGGAACCAGAAGTACATTGTGACAGAGAAAGACCTCATGGAACTAAAAGGGGCCATTGTGACACTGTGGGGCCACATGGAACCAATGGTCCATTGTTATACTGCAGATCCAAGGAGGCCATGGTGACACTGTGGAACCTCCTGCAGCCATGGGTGCATTGTGACACTGCAGGGCCTCACAGAACCAAGGAGTCCATTGTGACACTGCAGAACCTCACAGAACCACAGTGACCATGTTATACTACAGAACCTCGTGGGACAAAGGGTCCATGGTGACACTGCAGAACTGTTGCTGAGAGTATGAAAGCTCATGGAACCAGAAGTCCATTGTGACCAGGGGCCCATTGTGACAATGTGGGGATTCATGAAACCAAAGGTCCATTGCAACATTGCAGGGCTTCATGGAACAATGGAGACTTTTATGAAATGGCATCAAACAATTAACGAGGCTGGAAAAGATATTTGAGATCTTCAAGTTTAACCTATGACCTAACATCACCTCACCAACTAAACCATGGATCTGAGTGTCACGCCCAGTCTTTTTTTAAATGCCTCCAGGAATGGTGACTCCAGCACCTCCCTGGGCACAAGATTCCAGTGCCCAGTCAATTTTTCAGTGAATAGTTTTTTCCTGATGACAAACCTAAACTTTTGCTGGGAGAAAGACTGAAACCCTGACCTGACCACAACCTCTGTTCAGGTAGTTGTAGAGAGTCTCACTGGAGACCATTGTGGCCACTGGGGCCACTGTAGCACAGCAGGGCCTCATGGAATCAAGGGGAGCACAGTGACAGTGTGGGGCTGCATGGGACAAAGGGGCCATTCTGACACTGTGGAACCAAGGAGACCTTTGTTACAGTACAGGGCACCATGGAACCAAGGAGGCCATTGTGGCACTGCAGGGACTCATGGAACCAAGGGCACAATAGTGACACTGTGAGCTCCAAGGGACCAAGGGGGCATTCTCACACTGCAGAACCAAGAGACCATTGTGACACTATGGGGCATCATGGAACCAAGGGTCCATTGTGACACAGCACAGCCTCATGAAACCATGGTGGCCACTTTGAGACCTCGTGAAACCAAAGGGCCATTGTGGCATTTCAGGGCATTTTGTCACAAGGGGCCAGAGTGCACTGTGGGGCTCAATGGAGCCAAGGGGCCATTGTGACACTGTGGGGTCTCATGGAATCAATGGTCTGTTTTAACACTGCAGGGCCTTATGGAGTCATGGAGACTATTGTGACACTACAGGTGATGCCTTGGAGAAGCTACCTGGAAGGTTAAGAGAATAAAGTGGATACTTATTAAAGGCCTTCAGTAGACACACCTTGGGCTGTCAAAAGCCTCCCAGAGGCTACACCCAAGATGGATGGTGGTGATGAGTTTTTCAGACAGATATAAATTTGGTCAATTTACATATCAGGGGTTAATCCTCCAGTTATAGCTTCAGGTAATAAAGTCATATTCCCCCAGTTTTTTACCCCCCCAATTCACTTTTGTTTATACTTTTCAGAGTCTGAGGCTGTAGGGTATCCTTGAGTGTCAGAGGAATTGTTTTGTCTGACCAAAATGTAAAGACAATTAACTAACACTTTATATGGAGTTTAGAGTTATGCCCAAATGCAGTAGAGGATTTGAAAAATATAAAGGCTAATATTTTAAGGCTTTACAGACCTCATTCAACCAAGGGGCCACTGTGACATTTTGTGGCCCCATGGAACCAAGGAGTCCTTGCAAGCCTACAAGGCCTCATGGAAGAAAGGAACCATTGTGACACTGTGGGATCTTTTGGGCCAAGGGGTGATTGTGTCACTGTGTGGAACCATTGAACCAAGGAGTCCATGGTGACACTACAGAGCCCCATGGAACTAAGGATTCATGTAACAGTGCTGGACCCCATGGAACCAAAGGTCCATTGTGACATTTCAGGGCCTCATGGAATCCTAGAGGTTGTGATGACACTTTGAGGCCTTGTTGAATCAAGGTGCTGTGAAAGGCATCATGCAATCAAGAAGACTCTTCTGCCATTGTGAGTCCCCACAGAACCAAGGGTCTGTTGTGAAACTGCAGCACCAAGGAGACCCCTGTGACACTGCAAGGCCTCATGGAAAAAAGGGACCTTTGTTACACTGGAACCCCATGGAAACAAAAGGCCAGTGTGACACAGCTGGGCCTCATGGAACCAAGGATCCAATATGACACAACCATTGTGACACTGCAGGGCCCCATGGAAACAAGGGAACAGGTAACAGGTCTGGTTGCCTTGGCCTGACTGGTACAACTGCCCTTGGCATGTTGAAGGTCTCTTCTCATGTGCTCCTGAAACACTGGGGATCTGTGCTTTCCTTCAAAAGGAATAGAACTGTTCTTCTCATCCAGGCACCCATTGCCAAAATGGGATTCCCCTAAAAAAAATCCCAATATCCAGGGATTAATCCTAGACAAAAGCTGCCATTACCAACATGTCTGCCTCACCTTGTCTTCCTGAGGGCCGGCTCTCACCTGCCTTCAAACACTGGGGATCAGTGCTTTCCTTGCTATGGAAAAGAACCATTCTTCTTCTCCAGGTGCCCATGGCCAAAATTGGGATTCCTCCTCCAAAAATCCTAGATTCAAATATTGCTCCTACACAAAAGTTTCCATTGCAGACAGGTCTGGCTGGCCTTGGCCTCTGGTGGCTGCAGTTGATCAGTCCCTGAAACACTGGGGCTCCATGGTTTCCTTCCTGTGGAGACCATGGTGACACTGTGGGGCCCTCTGAAATGAAGGGGTCATTGTGACACTGTGGAACCCCCATGGAATCATGGAGACCATTGTGACCCTGCAGGGCCCCATGGAACCAAAGGCTCATGGAATGGGTCTCGATGGTTTGGCCTCCTCGGGGACACGTGGCAGGTCTGGCTGACACTGGCATGTTGAGGGCTGACTCTCATCACCCACTGGAGCACTGGGGCTCTGTGCTTTCCTTTCTATGGAAAAGAACCATCCCTTTTTCCTGCTGCCTAAGGCTGAAATTGGTACTCCCCATAAAAAGTGCCCTATATGCAAGGCTTCTCCCAGCCAAAAGCTGCTAGGACAGACAGCTCTCACTGGCCTTGGTCTCTTGAGGGCTGTCTCTCATTTACCACCAAACACTGGGGCTCTGTGCTTTCCTTCCAG
The DNA here is from genome assembly GCA_034336685.1 of Luscinia luscinia. Lineage (NCBI taxonomy): Eukaryota > Metazoa > Chordata > Aves > Passeriformes > Muscicapidae > Luscinia > Luscinia luscinia. The sequence continues at coordinate 13,025 of JAKWBO010000056.1, forward strand.
TGGAAAAGAACTGCCCTTCTTACCTAAGTGCCAATGGCCAAAACTGGGATTCAACATCTAAAATTGCATCTATCCAAGGTTTGTGCCAATACAAAAGTATCCAAGACACACAGGTCTGCGTGTCTCATTCTCTGGTGATTTTCTTAGATTATGAGAAGAATGTTTTAATTTGGCAAAATGTTTGAGAGGGTCCAGAAATCACCCGAAGTGGGGTTTGGAGGCTGCAAGAACATGACCACTGTATAGGGACAAAGAATCTCTGTGCTCAGTGGAGTGGAGACTGAGGACAGCAGAGGAGAGGCCAAAACTGGACACAGAGGAGAAAAGGAATCTGCAGCTGCAGCACTTGGGCCATGGCTGCTGGCCCTGGGCCTGAGGCCAGCAGGGGACAAGTGAGCCTTGCTGTGCTGGGGCCTCATTGCCTCCTTGTCCCTGCTCAGCAGCCTGGCAGGGGCCGCCCCATGGTCCTGCCCTTGGCATTCCTGAAAAACATCCAGGTCTTCTCAGCATCAGAGACACCTTTCCCTTTTTTTCCCACTTGTCATGAGTGCCTCCAGTGTTCTGCTCTAACTGGAACCTGGGGACTCTTTTGAGTCCTGTCCCTCAGTGGGAGCCATTAAAACTTCAAGAAACTTTGGAGTTTGAATATAACTTTGATTTCTTGAGAAGTTTTCCTTCAGCTCCCTCTCAGGGACTGATGTCCAGGGACTCAGCACTGTTGGAAAATGCCAGCTCTATAGAGATGAGGCAACTGAGAGGCATTTAAAAGATTTTATTCCATTATCAATCTTGTTGAAGGGTGAAACATAAGAGATGTAAAACTCAATGCCATTCTATCAGAAGCCAACTTATTTCCTGGTTACAATATCTTATAAATATTAACTTTTGCCCCACAATGCTGCTAATACTTGTAACATCAATCACCTATTATTTTACCCCACATTGTCTTGCCACAATGCATCTTTCACAGTTCTGATTCTCCAGAATATCTGGTCTTTTTGCAAGGCCATGGTTTGAAACTTATTTCTAGTTCAATCTCCCTCTCAACAATGTCTTCTCTATTCCATTCTTTCTAAGTCAGCACACCTTATCTCAGAGTTTGCATACACATGTACATGTGTACACATGTGAGCTTTCAGTCAGGCTTTGAGAATCCTTTACAACTCCATTTCTCACAAATATCAATCACAGAATGCTGCAATCACCTCTGCTCTAAAGAGAACAGTAACAAAATACACCCTTTAAAATAGGAATGGATATTTCTAAGAGGCTCTTCAACATATTTCTCCATAACTGGAGTTGAAAATCTTCCGAATGAACTGCACTAGACCAGAAGGAAATCAAGGCAGGACCGTGGTTTGCTAGGAAACCTCTCAAGAATTCAGTCATAATTGAACTCCAAAGTTTCTGATGCCATTCATGGGTCCCACTGAGGGACATGACTGAGAAAGTGCCCCCAGGATCCAGTTAGAGCAGGAAATTGGAGGCAGAGATGACAATGGTGTGTGGAAATGCAGGCATGGAGAGCTCTCAGTGCCTTGTGCACACAGGCTCAGAGACAGAGATGGATCCAAAGCTTGACCTAAGACCTTGGAGAAAGCTTGGAGACTTAGAGCATTAAAAGTAAAATAGACATGAAACAAGAATATAAGTTTGTATTTATGTAGAAATGTGTTTTAAGTAAACAGAAACATGTATTATGAAAGCAAAGCAATATGTTAACTAAGATAGTGAAAGATTTAGAAGTTTAGCAATAGAACCTGTTATAAAGTTAGTTAGAAGCCTAAGATGTATCAATATGGGTTTGTGAAGTGTTATATGATTGTTTGTAAAATGACATATTGCAGCAAAGCCATGAGAAGCAAAGCAATTAATGATAGGTGTAAAGAGACGCTAGCGAACTTCATAGAAGTGTTTGATTGGTTCAAAAACTAACATAAGGCATTGTAACTAAGAATGAGGTGGCTTCTGATATTATGGCATTGGATGAAACACCTTTAATGTCTCACCCTTCTATGAGACTGATGCAGTAAAGCAATAAACCATCTTTTACAATGTCTCTCAATTGTCCTGTCTCTTGTAATATTAATCTCTCAATAGGGATTTTTTTGACATCAGGTTTACTCCATTGAATTCAATAGGCATGTAGGGACACCAAGTGTACTGCATTAAAGTCAGTGGGGATTTTGGGACATCACATTTACCCTATTGAAATCAATAAGGATTTAGGAAAACAGGTCTACCATTAAAGTCAAATGGAATTTTGCGGAAATTTGGGGCTAAAATGGGGAAATTTGGGTAAATTTGAGGGAAATGTTTGGCTGAATTCTGGGAATTTCCACTCCAGGATCGAGGTGCTGATCCTCTGGAAGTCTTGGATGAATTCCTGGAAGCCAATCCCAAATCCCTGATCCCACACCTGTGGCCCGTGCTGGATCCGTGTCTCTAGGTAAGCCCAAAACTCTCTGTTTTCAGCCCAAAATCTTGGAGTTTCAAGCCCAAAAGTGGGATTTTTAGCACCAAAAACGTTGGGACATAGGGTCTACCCATTGAATTCAAAGGTGATTGAGGGACACCAGTCTACTCTGCTGAAGTCATTTGGGGTTTGAGGAACACTGGATTTACCCAATTGAAGTCAATGTGGATTTAGTGACACCAGGTCTACCCCTTAATAGGGCTTGTTCAGGAAGGGTTACTGGTTAAACTGGGAGCACTGTGAGCAGCTAAGGGGGACACTGGGGTTACTGGGAGCACTGGGGCATAAGTGGGACCACTGGGAAATAAATGGGACCACTGGAAATAAATGGGGATAAACAGGACTCTGGGTCTGCCCCACTGAAGTCAATAAGTATTTAGGGACACCAGGTCTACCCATTACAGGCAATGGGGATTTAGGGACACTAGGTTTATCCTGTCAAAGCAACGAGGATTTTGGGGACATCAGTTTGGGAGGGCTCCAGGGGTTTCAGGTGATCCACATGTTCAAGGGGTACCCAGGTTATCCAGGTGAGTTTTGGGGATACCCAGGTGTTGCGTCGCTTGGGGGTTCTCCCCTGGCGAAAACTTCACCGGCTTAGCTGGGTGATAGTGTGGCTGTATTAATAAAAGGACGAGTGTGATGGTTTGCCAGGATATCCTTTAATCCATGTGAAGCAGTATCCAAAAGCGATGTTATCCCAGGATAGGCAGGAACCAAAGACCAGGGTCAGGGGATCGGGTTCACAATACATAGGGAATACCTGAGGGCAAAGGTCCAGTCCTGAAGTACTTGACCTTTTATGGCAAAAGCTCTCAGATCAACTGATAATTAGGGCTAGGAAGAGGATTTACTTTGGAATGTGCTAATTAACATCTTCACAGTGCCTAGTTTGCCAGGGTCTCAGGTTTATGTCTCCAATTTCAGTTGATCCAATTACCACAGTGGCCCGTGGAGATGGTCAGTGGTGAGTGGTCACTGTGTGTGGTCATTTGGGGTGGTCAGTGGGTTTGGTCAGTTTGGGTGGTCAGTGGTTTGTGATCAGTTTGCATGGTCAGTGCAGTGTGGTCAATGGGGTGTGATCACTGGTTGTGGGCAATGGGTGTGGGGAGTGGTGTGTGGTCAGTGGGTGTGCTCAGTGGGCTGCAGTTATTGGGGTAAGGTCAGTGGAGGGGTTTGTGAGTGTGGTCAGCAAGTGTGGTCACTGGCTGCAGTCAGTGGGAGTGGTCAGTGAATGTGGTCAGTTGGGTGGGGGTTGTCTGTTGGGTGCTCAGGTGTGGTTGTTGGTGTGGCCATTTGAGGTGGTCAGTGGGTGTGGGAAATGGGATGTGGTCAGTGATGTGTGGTTGAAGCACGAAAGGCAAGAAAACACCTTTCAGCCGATTAAGTCAAAAGGATATGTTTATTTCAGTGCTGGGCAAACACGTGGGATCTCTCCCAAAGGCATGCACACCTTCAGCAATTTTTGGTCCTTCATTTATTCACAATAATCATGCATATTCAAGAACGCCTATACATATTCATCACCTGTCACCGCCCTTTCCCCGCTCAGTATTCAAATCAGCTGCATACTCATTGCGGCTGCATAGTATCCCCTTGGTTTTGGATCGGTGGTCTTTTATTTCTGTCGGGGGGTTGCATGGGATGATGTAAAAGTCGTCTTCCTCGCTCTAAACTTTTTACCCTTGCCCCATTACCATGTCTACCTAACCTTTTAATTCCTTCAACCTGGTCTTTATTGCCTTTATTTCATGATTTATGGGTTTCTTTTGGCTCATTCTATGCATTTTCTAATGTATATCTATTCCATTTAAATGTTTCCATATGAGTATTCTGTTAGCTCTGCATGTTATACGACCAGACTTTATTAACTTTTGATCCCCTGCTGAGGTATATGTTTAAAGATTACATTCCTAACTTCTATCTCCTAAGTTTCAAGATATCTATACCATAACTTATGCTCTAAACATGCAATTCTCAAGATCTATAACAGAATAATATGAGTACTGTGGCTCATTCCCCCCTTTTCTATAAAATTAGTAAATTCTTTTACTAGTACCTGAATCCTTTTCCCTCATACTGAGGTGTGGTCTCTCTCAAAGCTGCACTGTATGCTTTCGTCAATGAAGTTAGAATTGCTACTCGCTGCAATATTCTCCAGTTCCAGATGAACATTATAATAGACATAATCAAGCTAGCACCCACTAGAATTAATAGTACAATAATGGGATGAACCAATGTTAAGTATTCCAGTTCCTTTGGGTGACCATCCGAAGAGCGCATCCCACCAATGGTAAGAGGTGTCTATTTCCAACCTTTTGAAACTCTTCGTATGGTTTCTGTATCATGGTGTATTGTGATCAGGGTCTTTCTTCCTATGTTCTTAATTTCGTTGAGAATCTCTTTCAAGTCCTCATGCTTTAGTAGTTGTTTGACTAAAGTCAGATTCATCCCAATAGGTACAGGTGATATTTCCTGTACTGCAGTCAGATTTGCTTTTATATATTGGTGCGATATCACAGGTGCTTGGTAAGAAAAGTCACAACCTTCAATCCTGACCAAAGTTGCAAATACACAGATTGGACTGGGTTTCATTTACAGTTAATTCGTCTACCTGAATTGTGGAGCCTGGCGTTCTGAGACACACACAGCCCTGGCCTATGTACTCTAGTAAGGTTGTCTGGTTGGCCGAGTGAACTTCAAAATGACAAATGCTTTGCTCTGTATCCAGACAGGTATCTTGGTCATTATTTATGTTTCCTTCACATATAAACCCCAATTGTTTCCTCATGGTACAAGACTCTATATTAATAGTCCTCCATTTCCCTTCGGCCTTCTGTGCCCATTTCCAGTGCTCGGAAGGGTATAGGATGGCTCCCTCATGGTTCAATCCTAAAGTAATTATTGGATGTATCAGACTCACTGATGCATTATGTATGGTTAAAACAAAGGCAGTTACCATACTTGTTACAGGATCATAAGTGAAATTAACCAAGACCCACCACGATTGAAGCTCTTTCTCTAAATCAGAAGCATTATCCCAAACTATTTTGCGAATTTCCGCAGGGAAGATGCCTTCACCACCTTCCCTTATAATTGAGGCAGCTACGGATTTCATCCATAATTATGCTTGTACACATCCAAGGGCTAAGGACACGTTCTCATTTGCCGCCCCCATTGCATTCACTATTAGTCCGTGGTCTTGTTCTTCTATACCTTCCCATTCTGGTAATATTTTGGACAATTTCCACTGACTAGTACCTAGGGCTAGTAGAGAAAATTGTAGAGGTTGTTGTAATTTAACTAGGTCGCTACCAGTTGCGGCCAATTATTCATTAACACTTCTGAGTCCATAGTGTTCAGGATTCCCAATCCTGTCCCTAGTATTCCAGTAATATCTCTTTTCTGCCTGGGCAGGTCAGGGGCACGTTTTTGTAACCAAGTGGTCCAGTCCATAAAGGAAGTGGTAAGGAATGGGGTACATTCTGATTGTATAGAGGAAGCATTTACTTGCATTTCCATTTCTACTCGCTTCAGGGACCACTCTGGATTCAATAACAGCCTTTGGGTCCCTACTTTCTTAATGGCATAAGGTCCAATTTTGGTAATTATTGGCTGAATTACCCTCCTTGGAGGAGTCTGGGTTTACTGACTGTAGTTTCCTCTGGTCTCTGAGTTGGCGGATTTTCTGCAGTTTCATCCATCTGGGGTTCAACGCAATCCTGAGTAATATTGTAATCTAATCTGTACACCTTAACTGCACATCCTTCAATTTTAAGTCTAAATTCAGGACAGGAGGACAAACAAGTCTCACAGCATCCAGAATCAATCCTGATTCATTCCATCGGTTTCTGATGGTACCTATGGAACCCAATTTGAACAAATGCATATTCACAACCCCAAACTTTTCTCCCTTCCCAGACAGTTGCATGAGTAACCTTCATCATTTGAGATAGTATTTTACGGGAGTAAACATCATATGCCTTTCCTTGGCAAAAATATCTCCCAGTGGTACTATATACACGTGGTGATGCATTAATTTTGGTCATAGTTATGGTTATAATCAAGAAGAATATCCAGAATCTATTCATTTTTTTTGAGTAAGTTTCAACTTTAGTCCATTATCACCTATAGCTGCTTTCCAATGAGCTTCTGGAGCCTTCTTAATTTGTGCATGATGAATCCAAGCGCTCTGTTCTCTAATCTTGATTGCAGTATTAGTGGTGAGAAGCACCTGGAATGGTCCTTCCCACTGAGGCTCCAAGGTCTTTTCTGTAAAAGACTTAACATACACATATTCTCCAGGCTGTATGTCATGTACCGGGCCATCTAGCTCCCTGCTTCGAGTCCCAGCCACATGTTTCTCAATTTCTCTGAGTTGTTTATTCAGGGCCACCATATATCTGTGTAGGGTTTCTTCCCCCACTTGGTCCGGTGTCCCCTGCTGTACCCTGTATGGCCTTCCATATAAGGATCTCAAAAGGACTTAATTTTTCTTTTGTCCTTGGTTTAGTCCGGATCCGCAACAATGCTAATGGAAGAGCCTGGGGCCAAGGTAATTGAGCTTCTTGTCCTAATCTTACAATTTGCTGTTTAATCAAATGATTCATTTTCTCTACTTGGCCGCTTGACTGGGGGTGATAGGGGGTGTGAAGTTCCCAATCTATACCCAATATGTGGCTAATTTGCTGTACAACTTTCGAAATGAAATGTGGCCCTCTGTCTGAGGATAGTGTGGCTGGAACTCCAAAGCATGGTATTATTTCTTGTAACAGTTCTTCGGTGACCTCTCGCGCTTTGGCAGTTCTGGTAGGAAAGGCTTCTGGCCACCCTGAGAAGGTGTCTGTTAGCACCAATAAATATCGATACCCCCCTTTTCTTGGAAGTTCTGAGAAGTCAATTTGCCACTGTTGCCCAGGCCCATAGGCCCTCCATATTAGTCCAAGTTTTGGTTTGGGGGTATTTTTGGGATTATTTTGAAGACAAAGACTACATTGTCGAGTCACTTGGATGACTGTGCCATGTAAATTTCTGGAAACAATTCTGTCTCTTAAATAGTTATATAAGGCATCCATCCCCCAGTGGGTTTTCTGATGTATTTCCCTTACTAATGCCCATAACATATGGGAGGGGACTACAAGCCTTCCTTTCCCTTCTTGGTAATGGCCCATCCTTCTTTGTTATAACTCCCATTTTCTGCTTTGATAAGCCTCTTATCCTTTTTGCTATAATGTGGCTTACCTTCTAAGGAGATTTGCCCATCTGGAACTAAAGGCGATTTAATGGATACCTCACCTTTGGCTGCCTCTTTTGCCTCTCTGTCCCCCAGCTCATTTTCTTCTTCCAATTCAGAGCTCACTTTCTGGTGTGCCTTAATGTGCATGATAGCAACTCTCGCAGGCAGTTGAACTGCATCCAACAGTCTTACTATTTCCTATGCATGTTTAATGCTCCTTCCTTGTGAATTCAACAGTCCTCTTTCTTTCCAAATGGCTTCATGTGCATGCAGAAACCCAAATGCATATCTTGAATCTGTATAGCTGTTAATTTCTTTTCCCTTTACCAATTCCAAGGCATGGGTTAAAGCAATTATTTTGGCTGTTTGTGCAGAAGTGTTTGTTGACAATGGTCCAGACTCTATAATTTCTCTGCAAGTGGTAACTGCATACCCAGTATACCTCTTCCCACTGATGACAAAACTGCTTCCATCAGTGAAGCAAGTCTCAGTGTTCTCAAGAGGAGGATCCTTCAGATTGAGGTTGTTGTATCCCAGTGTTATCATTTTTTTATTGCACTGTTATGTTTTTATATGTTTTTTTTTCTATCCATCTCTGGTCCGGAACTAGCTTGGGGGACCTGAGAGAGGAAAGGGAATTGCCTCACCAGGTGACTGGAGTAGGTGGCCTCAGTGGTCTTCAAGTAATCCTGGACCACTGGTTCTCCTGTATTCCCACTGAGGAAGGAAGCTGGGTTCACAAGATTAGTGACTTTAATCTCAACATCATCTTGTTCTAGCATTATAGCTTGGTACTTCAGGAATCTCTGTGGGGAGAGCCAATGTCCCCCTTTTACTTCCAATACTGCAGATACTGTATGGGACACTAGCACAGTCATCTTCTGGCCCAGGGTTAATTTGCATGCTTCCTGAATGTTCAGTACCACAGCAGCAACTGCTCTAAGACACCCTGGCCACCCTTTGGCTGCTGCATCTAGTTGCTTAGAAAAGTAAGCAACCACCCTTCGATAAGGGTCAAGGTCCTGTGCTAGTATTCCCAGAGCCATCCCCTGCTTCTCGTGAGAAAACAGGAAAAATGGTTTACTCACGTCTGGAAGTCCCAAGGCTGGGGCTGAATGAGGGCTTTAACTGGTCGAAGGCTCGGGTAGCCTCTTCTGTCCATTGGAGATCCTTGTTCCCTTCTGTGATTAGGGCATACAGGGGTTTAACCAACAGTCCATAATTGTAAATCCACAATCTGCACCACCCTGTCATTCCAAGAAAAGTTCTCAGTTCTTTCACTGATTGGGGTCTTGGCATCTGGCACATTGCCTCTTTATGACCTTGCCCTAGAGTCCTCTGTCCAGCACTGATCTCATAGCCCAAATAGATAAGTGTTTGTTTTACCATCTGAGCCTTCTTTTGAGATACTCCATACCCTTGCAGACCTAAAAAGTTCAAGAGGCTTACTGTCCGGTTTACACATGCCTCTTGGGTTTGTGTAGCTATCAGGAGGTCGTCCACATACTGCAACAGCTGCCCTTCTCCTGATGGGGCTTCCCAGGATTCTAGGTCTCTTGCAAGTTTTTCTCTGAATATCATGGGACTATTTTTAAAATCTTGGGCCAGGACTGTCAGTGTGAGCTGAGTCTTACGACCTGTATTTGGGGTTTCCCATTCAAATGCAAAAATTTTCTGACTGTTTTTGAGGAGAGGGAGGCAAAAGTAAACATATTTCAAATCTAAAACAGTGAACCAGGTTAGTTCAGGGTTTCAAGTATGTTAACAACGTATATGGGTTTGCAACCACTGGGTATAAGTCCTCAGTTATTTTGTTAACAGCTCGCAAATCCTGTACTAATCTATATGATCCATCAGGCTTTTTAACCGGTAAAATGGGAGTGTTAAAGTCAGATTGACATTCTTTTAATAATCCTATCTGCAAAAAGTTTTCAATTATTGAGCTGATTCCCTCCCTGTCTTCCTTTTTCAGGGGATACTCTTTGACCCTAACTGGTTGCTTCCCTTCCTTAAGCTTGACCTGCACAGGGGATGCATTCTTTGCCCTTCCAGATGTGCTAGAGGCCCACACTCCTGGAAATACCTGATCCATTATTTTCTTGTGACTTTCTTCTTCATCTTTAGTTTTATCCTTATTAATTGTCTAATCAACTGTTAACATTAGGCTTAGTACTTCCACATACTATTGATCCTTATCTTCCAAAAGGATGCCTCCGTTCTTAAATATGATTTTTACTTCTAGCTGTTCCAATAAATCTCTACCCAAAAGTGCTTTTGGGGCATAGGGCATGTATAGGAAATTATGAATCCCCCACTGCTTCCCAAGTGAATATTTTAATGGACTGCAAAAGTACGCTTTCACGGTTTGGCCAGTTGCTCATCTGTTATAGGCATTAGACCCTTATTCAAGACTGAATATGTTGCACCTGTGTCCACTAAAAATTCCATTTTCTTTCCTTCATTTCCTAGCTTAACTATAACCAAGGGGTCTGCCAGGGTAAGACCCTCTGGTCCTCCTCAGTTTTCTTTGACGTGCACAACCATCCCCTCCCTTCTGGGCTTCCCCTTTCTTTGTTCATCACCTTCTCTCCGTTCGGGACATTGATTTTTCCAGTGACCAAATTTTCTGCAAAGTGTGCACTGGTCTTTCCTAAGGCGAGGTGGATCTTGTTTAGGTGGTCCTTGTCTAAATCTCCCTTTATCCTCCTTTCTTACTACTGCTACCAATTTCCTTTCTTTATGTGTTGGTTTCACGTGGTAAGGGGGAGGGGTGGATTCACCTCAGGGATGGCTCCATGAGGCTGGAGAGTGGGAGGGACTCTCCCGTCTCTGGGAGCTTCCCCTGTGAGCTGCTGGCACCAATCAGAGAGCTGATTTGGTGATGGACAGCTCGGGAAACCAATGAAAAAGTTATTTAACTTTCACAAATCACAGTTGGCTCGAGTTAACTGTCTTATTCGGTTTCTGGTTTCCGGAGGTGTGGGGGTCCCTCACTGGGGGCTCCGACCCGGCTCCGGGCTTGGTCTGGGGTCCGGCCCGGCACTGGCTCTGCGGGGAGCCCCTGACTTGGGGCCCCCCGGGCTCCGCATGGCCCCAGCACCAGCCACATGGCCTTGGCCCTGCCAGCTCAGCTCAGCTCACCTTTCCACGTGGCAGAGAAGGACTCCAGCTGCCCACCTTTGTTTCCTTCGCAATCTGGATACAATTGTAACTTCTTTATGCCTGATGGAATCCTCAATCTCCTAAGTTCCCCTGAATGAGAAGAAATGAAGCATGGAGACTACAGAAGTCAGCGGGATGAAGACAAATTTCCTGGTGGGAAGAGATTGAAAAGATGCAAGTAGCTGAAAACCTTTTTTGTGGGCTGTGGGAATTGTGACTTCACTAAAGTTCCTTTAAACTGTGGAAAATACATGGGGGGTTGAAACATTTGAGAAAAGGATCCTTTGCCCCAAGGGAATGGGGGTCTCTGTTCTGGGACTGGAATATGAACAGAGACATTTGATAGAGAAGCAGATGAAGAGAATTTTGTTTTTCGGCAGCCTGCCTTTAAAGGTGGTACCCCATGTGTGCATGGTAACCCATAACACGGCTCTGGAAGGACTGTGTAAATGGGAGGAAAATTCATAGTTCTGTGGGTCTCAGGCAGACGCAGACTGTGAAGGTGAGACACTCTAAGCCATAATCAGAAAAGCGACTTTTCTCTCTGAAGAAAACTGAACTGATTATTTGAGTGTATAACTGAATTTTTCTTCTCGGTTGCTAAAAGCTGTTCATGCTTCTTCTAGTAAGGTCTCTAAGTTTCATCCCTTCACTGTTTCCTTAATCTTCTGGAGTTCACACCTTATGTCCCCATGGACTGTCCTAAAAATAAACTCACCAACTAGGACTAGGGACGTATGACATCGCATTCCATCTCACAATTTATCTAAAAATTCAGAAGGGCTTTCTGAAAGAACCTGCTTGACTGCAAAAGGGCTGACCAATTTATGGCTGTAGGTATTGCCTCTCTATTCCTTTTGTTATAAATTCTTGATAGTTCCCTAATATGTCTTTATGAAGTCAATTGTTTGGACCTCAATTTGGATCCCGGAGGGGGAAAAATTCTTTAACATTCTGATTTGTTCCTCTAGGAGAATCTTCTGCTTAATTCCCTGCTGCTTTCAAAACTAATCGCTTATTCTGTTTCAGTTAAGGTGTCTAGCATTAGCTGGATGTCTGCCCAGTCTGGATTGTGTTGTTTAATCAAAAACTTGAATCTCTTGGCGGTACCAATCGGATCACTCTGGTAGTTTTTAGTAACTTTCTCTCATGCCTCTAAATCGTTTTGTAGAAAAGGGTACTTTAACTAACATCCTTGCTCCTCTGGTCCCACTGCCTCTCATAGCAGTGCTTGTATTATCTCTTTTGTTCAACTTCTAGTTCAGGTTGCTGTGGGACTACTTTGGAGAGGTGGGCTGTGGGAGAAGACAGCTCGGCATCACTATCACTACTACATGGATATGGTGCTCTGGCAGGTGAGGGAATTGGCTGCTCAGTCTCTTTCTTTTCTAATGACACTGAAGCAGGGGTTAAGTGTGGTGATTCCCTTGAACCCGTTCCCTCTGTTTGTCTACCCTGCCTTTTAGGGGGTGGCCTGAGCAAATCTGTTAACTTCTTTTTTTTCTGCATGATGAACTTTATCAGGCTGTGTGCACCTTTGATTTATGGAGCAGACATCACAGCAATGCTTAGGTTTCCCTCTCTTTGCCTGGCTGTCCTTTTCCAAAGCTTAGACAAAGGGGTCAGAGGGAGGCCTAATCCCACAATTTCTCTGTCATTCAGGATGATTTCAGAGAGAGAAAAACATACCAGCGTATGTCACCTCCTCCCATTTTTCTTCCCTTTTTAAAGCTAACATCAACTGCAATAAGGTTTCATAATCCAAACTCCCCGAGGGCGGCCATCAGGTGCCTTCTCCCAATTTATTAAGTGGCCACCATTGTGTACAAAATGTCACAAGATTTCAATACCTCCATTCCCCACAAGTTCTCTCCAATGTGCCATAATAAAGCCTAGGGGACTGACTTCAGAAATCACCTTGCTCTGGCTGGTGCCCATTGTTCTTTCTGCTCTTTGGGTTTGTTTTTTTTTTCAAGTTCCTTTATTTTAGACCAGCTCTTTTCATTGACCAAGTCGTCTCAGGGAACGAAAATACTGAACACACACAGTCCTGATTATTTCTGCTCTCTCCTCTATGTTATTCAAATTCCCCCTTCTCCAATAGCTCACACAGCTGGCTGCTTCCTTCTCCTATTTGACCGGCAGAAATTCCACAAATACAGCCCCGTATCTCAAATACCAAAAGTTAAACTACAAGGGGAGCCTTATAATTCATTTTACCAAGCTGGCACCATTCCCAATCTTTTTCAAAAATATCCAAATTCTCCAGCTTTAAACCTTTTCCACAGACTAGACTCAGTGTCTCACACTGATCGTGTGCTACTTCCCAATTATAGCATCTCAGGAGCTCCAGGGCACACCCTGGGCACATAGGTCTCCTTCTGTAAGATATACAATACCATCTCTTGTTGCACCCTCTACAGTGGAGAAGGACCCAAATTGGATGCCACCCTGGTCCAATGAAAAATCGTCAGCCCACACAAAAAGCAAGGAGTTACCCCTATTAGTCCCCACCTTTGTGGGTTTCTGAGATTATTCTCAGCTGGGGGTAGTTCCCAGTCAAAAACCAAATAATTACTTGTTCGACTCTAATACAATCCCCTCAAAACACCCTCTCTCCTCCCTTTCCCCGTTTGACAATAGCCCTGTCTCCTCCTTCAGCTAAAAATTCACCTGGTTGGAGCCCAAACCATCTAGAGAGCCCTTCCTGGATGGTTGGGCACTTGCGGCTCGCACTCGAGCTTTGCTGGCTACTTTTAACAATTTATTAAGAACAAACAAATGGCCTGTGTAACACAAAAGTTCCCAATTCGCTGCAATTATAATTTTTAGCACAAGATGGTAGTGCTGTATCACAAATGAACTAAGCGACTATTAACTTGTTGCAACTACAGCTTTCGACACAAGATGGTAGTGTTGCCTCAAAAATACATGATAGCCGTCAGAATTGTAGAAAAATCTCATCTAGCACTCTTCACAGACACACACACATCTGATCACAACCACAAAACAGCTCCCCAAAATAGCAGCAATAAACAAGGATTTGCCCAAACTCACTCCCCAGAATTTCTAGTGGTGCCCTCCAAGGCACAACAAATCTTTCCATTGGCAGTTTAAACACCAGGATTCGTTCAAGCTCATCCCCAGAACTTGCTAGCAGTGCCCTCTACGGCACAGCAGAATCCCTTCAACAGTAACTTAAAGAGTTCTTTCTGCTTGCACACAATACCTTTCGGCCCCCATTGTGCATAGAACATCTATGTCTTACCAATTAGCCCTCTCACCCTGGGGTAATTTAAAAATCATTATCATACTATTTTGTCCTTGCCCAGCAGACTTGTCTGTCTCCTACACTGAAGCAGGCACGAGTGGAGGTCTCTTGTCCAAGAGGGACTCGGGTTGGTGCACCTGGAGCTGTCACACTCCCATCTGTTCCTGCAGGAAGAGAAGGTCCTGCCATGGCTGCCAAAATGATTCACAAAAGGCAAGGACAAAATACCTTGCAACCAGTTTAGTCAAAAGGATATGTTCATTTCAGTGCTGGGCAGACACATGGGATTGCTCCCAAAGGCTTTTAGCCTTCTATTTATTCACAAAAGTCATGCATATTCTAAGATGCCTACACATATTTACTACCTGTCACCACCCATTCCCCACTCGGTATTAAAATTAGCTGCATACTCATTGTGGTTGCATAGTGTTCCCTTGGTGTTGGATTGGTGGTCTTTTAAATGAGTTGAAGGGTCTCAGGGAAGGAAGTAAGGACCGTCTACCTGGCTCTAAACTTTTTTACCTCTGTCCTGTTACTATGACTACCTGACCTGTTAATCCCTTCATTCTGGTCTTTATTAGTTTCAGTGTCAAAATTTATGATGGATGGGTCTCCCTGGCTGGCTCTGAGTATTTTCTAATGTATATCAGTTTTGCTTAAATGCTTCCATATGTGTATTTTGGCTGGTTCTGAATGTTAAACAATCAATCTTTATCAACTTCTAATCCCTATACAAAGATATATACCTTTATGGGTTACATTCCTAACCTCTAGCTTCTAAACCTTCTAAGATATCCCATAACTTGTTTCCTCAAACAAAGAATTATTTAAGCTGTAACAGAATACTATGGTTCAGTGGAATCCCACTGTGAGCCATGGTCGCCTGGTCAAGATGGATGGTTTTTCCACAGGAAAGAAAAGTGAGATGTCCAAGTGTTTTGGAAGAAGATGAGAGGTGGCCACCCTTGGGCCAAGCCAGCCTGACCTGTCTCTCCTGACACCTTTCCTTGGGGAAATCCTTGGACATAGGGATATTTGAAGGTGGAATCTCAGTTTTGCTTGTGGGTGCCTGGAATGGAAGAAGAGTTCTTTCATTAGAAACACCAGTGTTTCCAAAGGCAGATGAGAGCCAGCCTCAGGAAGCCAAGGCCAGCCAGACTTGTCAGTCATGGCAGCTTTTGTCTGGGAGCTGTCCTTGGATATAGGGAATTCTGGAGGTGGATTCCCAATATTGGCCATGGGCACCAGGAGGACATGGATGGTTCTTTTCCACAGGAAAGAAAGCACAGAGCCCCAGTGTTTCAGTCACAGATGAGAAGCGACCCTCAAGGTGCCAAGGTCAGCCAGACCTGTCAGGTGGCCCCAGGAGGCCCAGCCAGCCAGACCTGTTCCATGTTCCCTTGGTTCCATGAGACCCCACAGTGTCACAATGTTCTCCTTGATTCCATGAGTCCCTGTAGTGTCACAATATTCTCCTTGTCACAATATTCTCCTTGCTTCTGTGGTGTCACAAAGGCCTCTTGCTTCCATAAGGTCTGGCAGTGTCACCATGGCCCCTGGGCTCCATGTGGCCCTGCTGTGTCACAATGGTTCTTGTGACAATGGTTCTCTGCTCCTTGGTTCTACAGGCCCCACAGCCTCATCACTGACCCTTGGTTCCATACAGGTCCTGAGTGTCATAATGGTTCTCCTGATTCCATGAGGCACCAGAGTGTCACAATGGTCTCTTTGGTTCCATGAGGTTCCATGGTGTCTCCATGGTGTCCCTGAACCCGCATTGTCACAACTGACCCATGGTTCCATGAGGTTCTGCAGTGTCACCATGGTCGCTGTCAGAGGCTGGATGAGATCCATGTCCCAGACACCTCAGGATGAGCTGTCAATCAGTCACACAGTGGGCTGGTGCTGACCCAGGCTCTGATTGCCCCAGCAATCACAAGTCCCACCTGGGGGGAGGCCCATGAAGGCCCAGGGGCTCAAAACACGGAGCATGAGCTCAGCCCATGGTCTGTACCCTGCCTTCTCCTGGGTCTGTGTCTCACCCACACTGGAACCCTAGGAGTTGGTAGCCATGTGTGTGTCTTTCTACAGAACTTCTGCTCTCTCTCTCTCTTTCCTCTCCTTCTAATGCTCTTAATATGGAACGGTTTTGGGTACTTCAACAAGTGTTTAAATGCTCCTAGGTTAAATTGGTGAAGTTAATGGACTTCCTGATAGGTATTTTATGTTGAATTGGATGCTATATTAAATCCTTTTACAAAAGTCCCTTGATTTTCTGTACTTTGCTGGTAAAATTTTGCTGTAATTTTGACCTCTTGAGAATATCTGGCTGGGATTTCTCCTATGCGCCAAGCTCGAATAAAGGAACCTTTGGTCACCCCCAGCATTTCAGTGTTCTGGGGTGTTACAGCCCTCAGGCTCACAATGGCCTCTTGTTTCCATGAGGCCCTGCAGTGTCACACTGGCCCTTGGTTCCATGAGCATCTGGAGTGTCACACAGGGTGATGCCATTTGTCCTTGCTGCCCCTCCCATCCCAGTGCCCCAGGAACAGCCCCGAGCCACCCGTGAGGGACAGGCCCTGCTGGGCCAGGCCTGGGCTCAGGCCTTGGCCTTTCTGCTGCCTCCAACCAGCCCAGGCCTTGCTCAGCATTGCAGTTCCTGCTCACAGCCTTTGGCTCCTGCAATCCTGCCCTCAAGGATCTGCTCTCAGCAGTCCCTGGGGAGCCTTTGGCAGTCCCTGCCCTCAGTGGGGCCACTGATGCTCCAAGGGACTTGGAGTTTTGCTTCTGCCTCCTTGAGCAGCTTCTTCAACCTTCTCTCAGTGCCTGAGGTCCTGGGCTCAGCCCCAAATCCACCATGGGGATCATTAAAATACAGAAAGCCCTCAGCAGCTCTTTGTCTTCCTTCAATTGTCTTCGAGTCTGCAGGGCTTGTGCAGCTGCTTGGAGTCAGTTTGGAGTTCTGTTAAAGAAGGAGATTTTTAAAGTGCAACTCATTATTCTTTTTTTTACTCAAGAGAATATTTTTTTTTTCAGTTTAGAGAAGAGGTGATTGAAGCATTCCCCAGGTGATTGTGATGCTGAATGTCTCCTTAGGAGGTCTGGGCACACAGAAGAATGAGTCCCTTGCAGGCTGACCCTGTTTGGACAACCTGCTCCTCACCCCCAGCCTCACCATGTCTGACATCACCCACCTGGGACTGACATCCCTGTGCCCTGCATCAGAACCTTGTCCCCTGAGCTCTGCAGCTGGGTGTCCCAGCCCATTGCACCATGTCCCACCTGCTCTCCTCAGGGCTCTGCCTGCACACAGGCCCAGGAGAAATTTTCCTGTTGGTGAGGAAAGAATGGAAAAGCCTGAGTAGGTTTCCTGAACAACAAACCCCACATGCTCAGTACAGGCTGCCTGGAATGATGTCACCTTTCTACATGGGACAGTGTGACCAGAAATTATCTCTGTAAGCGGAATTCTCTGCGTCTTTCTGATGAATTCTGTGTTCTGGTCCTTTCCCTGGATCTCTGTTGCAGATGGAATCTGCTGGTGCCATTCTCACTTTTAACCCCTCTTTTGAATATAGAGAGATGTTTCCTGGTGTGTTAAGCAGGTTTTGCTAAATGCTTATGCAAAGCTTTTGTATCCTCATGGAAACAAGGAGAGCCTTGTGACACAGGAAGCCTCATGGAACCAAGGAGACAATTGTGACAGTTTGGAGCCTCACAGAAACAAGACTCCATTGTGACACTGAGGGGAATTATGGAATCAAGGAGACCATTGTGACTCAGTGAGGCCACATGGAACCAATGGTCCATTGTGACAATGCAGATCCAAGGAGACCATGGTGACACTATGGGACTGGATGGATCCAAGGGGCCATTGTGACACTGTAGAACTGCATGGAACCCAGGGTCCATTTTGACATAGTGGCGCCTCATTGGAACAAAGGAACCATTGGTGACAGCACAGAAGCTCATGGAACCAAGGGGCTGTGGTGACACAGCAGGGCCACATGTACCCAAAGAAATCAGTGAAATTTAGGAACCTTATGGAACCAAGGGTCCATTATGACACTGCAGAAACAAGGAGACCATTGTGACACTATGGAAGCTCATGGAACCCAGGGGCCATTGTGACACTCCAAGGCCTTGTTGAACCAGGGAGACCATTGTGACACTCCAGAACCTCATGGAACTAAGGGTTTATTGTGACACAGCAGGGTCCCATGGAACCAAATATCCATTGTGACACTATGGAAGTTCATTGGAACCAAGCAGCCATTGTGACACTCCAAGGCCTCGTTGAACCAGGGAGACCACTGTGACACTCAAGAACCTGATGGCACTAAGGGTTTATTGTGGCAGAGCACTAAGGGTTTATTGTGGCACAGCAGGGTCCCATGGAATCAATTGTCCATTGTGATGTAATGGATCCCAGGAGATCATGGTGACACTACAGAAGCTCATGGAACCCTCAACCAAGGGTCCATTGTTACAAAGCAAGGCCTCATGGAACCAAGGGTCCATTGTTAAACTGCGTGGCCTCATGGAGCCATGAGCCATTGAGAGGAACTCATGGAAGCAAGAGTCCATTTGTCCTGATTTGAAGGACAGGTGTCTGCCAATAAAGGCAGAAATTTTCCTTTGAAGTAGAGACCTTAATCCAGTCCTCCCCCCAGTATTATAAATGTTTGAATTCAAGACTCTGAGGCAGAGATAAGGGGGTAGGAATAACAGCTCCTTTACTAATATATCTAACCTCACAAACAGAAACAACAGCAGTTGTTAAAACTACCAACAACACAGAAATTATAACTCGGTCCCAGTCCTTTCTTTAGCTGTGGGCACACTCTCTCTGCCCTCGGTCCCGGTGCTCCAGATAAACAAAGCCCGGCGGCCGCAGAGAGGCAGGAGCGCAGGCGGGAAGCTCGGCAGTGACCACACTGGTCTTGGGTGGGAGCGGCTGGAGCAGGCAGCTCCTTGCTCACCGTTTGTGTCCGGGTGATCAGCTGTGTCCGCAGAGGCAGGAGGCTGCAGCAGGGTGGACGCAGGGCAGGTGATCGCAGAGGGTCTGGCCGCGTGGCTGGAGACGGGGCGTCCTCCTCCGAGCTTGCCGGAAACACGAGTCCCCTCCTCAAACACGAGTCTCCCCTCCGGAAGCACGAGAACCCCTCTGCCAGCCCAGCTCCCACCTACACCCTTTTTCCAGAGTAATCAAAAGTCCTGGGTGTGACCCGGCCAGCTCCATTGGCATGATAATGGGAAAAATTCTTTAAATTGACACAGTAATAGAAAAACACTCAACCCCCAAGACCATTGTTACACTGTGGGGTCCTATGGAACCAAGGGGAGCTGTCACGATCCCCTCAACCCGAGCAGGAGTTGTGATGATTCATTTGACCCCAGGGTGCAAAAGACAAACAACAGGAGACTCAAGGTTTATTCAGCAGCAAACAGCAATGCACTTTATTGAATGCCAATAACTCAGTTTTGCGATAGAGGAGAGAGAGATAAAGGAAACAAAGTAAAACAGGAGGGAGAAAGAGAGAAGGATGGGGAATAGCTACCAACAGATGGGACGTCATCCTCATGGTCTTCAGCCAATAGATGCGTCTTCCATCTGTGGGGAGAAAAAGATCTCAAAAGTCTCTTCAGGAAATTCACTTTTTATAGTTCTTTTCCAAAGCGAGTGGCCTCTGGACTATTGTGTGCAGAGACTTGCTCCAACAAACAGGTGCAGGAACAGAACACTACAGCCAGTACCCTGCTTGAGAGCAGCGTACCATGGCAAGCAGCAAGCACACCTACAAACAGTCCCTTGTCAAGCATCCACCTTGGCCAGACCAGAAACTCCTGTCCAGAGCGAGTGGTGGGGTCCCAGGTCTCAGTCTCTGATGATGGTCGTGAGGCAGATCAGAGAAACTTTGGACCGACCCTTACAGGAGCACAGTGACATTGCGGGGCCTCATGGAATGATGGAGACTATTCTGACACTTCTGACACTTTGGGACCCACTGGAACACTAGAGGCCATTACAGCATGGCAGGGCCTCATGGAATCAAGGGCACTACAGTGACACTGTGGGTCTCCATGGGATGAAGGGTCCATTCTGACACCATGGAACCAAGGATACCATTGTGACACTATGGGGCACCATGGAACCAAAGGTGCATTGTGACACTGCAGGGCCTCATGAAACCATGGAGGACATTTTTACACTTTGAAGTCTTTTGAAACTAAAAAGCTATTGTGGCACTTCAGAGCCTTGTGGAGCCAAGGGGACCATAGTGACACTGTAAGGCTCAGAGAAACCAATGGTCTATTGTGACAATGCAAGGGCCTTATGGAATCATAGAGACTATTGTGACACTGCAAGGCCTCATGGAACCAAGGGACCATTGTGACACTGTGGAGCCCCATGGAAACAAGGGGCCAGTATGACACAGCTGGGCCTCATGGAACCATGGATCCAATATGACACTCCCATTGTGACACCGCAGGGCCCCATGGAAACAAGGGAACAGGTCTGGTTGGCTTGGCCTGACTGGTCCAACTGCCCTGGGCATGTCAAGGGTCTCTTCTCATGTGTCCCTGAAACACTGGGGCTCTGGGCTTTCCTTCAAATGGAAAAGAACTGTCCTTCTTATCCAGGTATCCATGGCTGAAACAGGATTCTACTTCCAAAATTCCTGATATCCAGGGATTGCTCCTAGACAAAAGCTGCCATTACAACAAGCCTGGATGCCCTTGGCTTCCTAAGGGCTGGCTCTCACCTGCCTTCAAACACTGGGGCTCAGTGCTTTCCTTTTTATGGAAAAGAACTGTCCCTCTTGCACAGACACCTATGGCCAAAATTGGTATTTCTCCTCCAAAATTCCTATCTGCAAGGGTTTCTCCCAGACAAAAGCTGCTAGGACAGACAGCTCTGGCTGGCCTTGGCCTCTGGTGGTCACCTCTATTCTGCTCTCAAACAATGTGGCTGTCTGCTTTCCTTCCTATGGAAAAGAACCATCCATCTTCTCCAAGTGCCCATGGCTGAAATTTGGATTCCACCTCGAAAGTCTTATATCCAAAGATTGCTCCTACACAAAAGCTGCCATTACAGACACGTCTGTCAGGCCTTGGCCTCTGGTGGCTGCAGTTCATCAGCCCCTGAAACATGGGGGCTCCATGGTTTCCTTCCTCTGGAGACCATGGTGACACTGTGAGGCCCCATGGAACCAAGGAGACCATTGTGAAACTGCAAGGTACCGTGGATCTAAGGACCATTGTGACACTGTGGAGACCCGGTGGAACCAAGGCCATCACTGTGGCACTGCTGGGCCGCAGGGTCCCAAGGGCCGGTGTGAAGCAGCAGGGCTTTGTGGAACCAAGAGGCCATTGCTGCATTACAGGGCCTCGTGCAGCCAAAGGGCTGTTGTGATCCTGCAGGGCACCATGGATCCATGGAGACCATTGTGGCATTGCAAGGCCCCATGGAATCATGGAGACCATTGTGACACTGTGGGGCCCATGGAACCAAAAGGCCATTGTGACCCTGCAGGGCCCCATGGAAGCAAGGGCCATTGTGACACTGCAGAAGCAAGGAGAACATTGTGACACTCATGGAACCAAGGAAATGGAACAGATCTGGCTGGTTTTGCATTCCAGGAGCAACCTGACAGGTCCAGCTGATCCTGGCATGTCTAGGGCTACTGCTCATCAGCCCCTGGAGCACTGGGGCACTGTGCTTTCCTTCCTTTGGAAAAGAAACATCTGTTTTCCACAGCCAAAATTGATACTCCTCCTGAAAACTTCCCTATATGCAAGGGTTCTCCCAGACAAAAGCTGCCAGGACAGAGAGCTCTGGCAGGCCGTGGCCTCTGGTGGTCACCTCTAATCTCAGGGAAGCCCTGGAGAAAGTATTTGAACAGATTTTACTACTGGAACACCAGTGAGTCTCTCATCCTCTGAAAAACTTAGGTGCTCTTCTGATCATATGTGTCTTTTTAATATCATTGTGGATTATGCATGAAATAATTTTTCAGCTAAATAAGAGTATTCTTGTCACTCTACCAGTGTTATCTGACACTAAACACCTCCTCTATATATGGATGCAGGCCACCTGTATAAGCAAACACACTAAAGAATGCAGCAGGAATTATTTGTCTCTGCTCCCATCTGTCACATCTCCTCTGGAGCTGCAGGTGCAGCCGTGGTGCCCACAGCAGCCCTGGGGCTCTGTGCCCCATGGCCTCCCTGCTGGGCAGCCTCTGCCAGCTCCTGCACAGCCCGTGGCACCTGTGGGCTGCACTGACAGCCCTGCCCCGGGCTCTGCCGGGCTCTGGGCCAGCAGAGAGGCCGGGCAGGGCTGGCCATGGCCGGGAACAGGCCCTGAGCCCCGCAGGAGGATGGAGCTGGGCCACAGCCAAACTCAGCCCAGGGCAAACCTGGGCTCAGCAGCCAGGGCTGGCAAGGGCTGGGGACAGAGGCTGGCGCTGACAAATGTGCTGGGCCCCCTCCCTGCTCTGTGCATGCCACCAAGGGCACAGAGCAGCCTCCTCTCTGGGCCACTTGCCTGTTTCCAATGCCTTCCCAGGCGCTGGCCCTGCCCCACAAGGCCTGGGCTGAGTCCTGCCCCTGCACGCTCAGCCAGGCTGAGATGGACACTGCTGCTTTCTCTGGCAGGCTCTCTCAGGCCAGCCCAGCTCCCTGCAAGCTGTGCCAGCTGCCCTGAGCTCTGGGCAGCACCAAGGGCCTCTCCCCAGCACAGCCCAGCCGGCTCTGGCCCCACAGCTCTGCTCAGGGCAGGGGGCTCTGGGCAGTGGCCCCACGGCCTCAGCCCCTGGCAAGGGCACAGCAGCAGCTGCAGCTCAGACAGGACTCAGCCCCAGCCATGGGCAAGGTGCTTGGCCAAGGCAAAAGGAGGCTCCCTGTGTGCCCTGCTGCCCTCTCCCTGAGCTCCTGAGAGCTCTGCAGCCCCTGCTGCCATCCCATCTGCCCAGGCCAGCACAACAGCCCCGGCCTTGGGGCCCTGCAGAGCTGCTCCTGCTCCAGGCCCAGGGCCCATCCCAGAGCTGGGGCAGCCACAAAGCTGTGCCCATTTCTGTTCATTCCTGCTCTGATGAGGATAGATCCTCAGTTATTTTGGAGCTTGCTGATGAACTCTTCAGTTCAGGAATTTATGGGGCGAAGGCTCATGAACATTTTGTTCAAAACACCCAAACAAGACAATCTCTTGGTAATAATTTCAGTTTTCCAATTCTTCTGTGCTTATTTTAGAAAGATATCAGAAATTAATTCAACTTGAATATACTAAAATTGAAACAATACAGGGAGAAGTGTTTCGTTCTGTTTTCTTAACTTCTTTATAGATGGATATCAGCAATATTCAGCCAATATTGACCCCACAGCACCTTCTAATGCAGACTGAATAGATGTAAAACTCAAGGCGCTTCATTGCTGACAATCAATAAAATTTTGTCCCCAACCTCAATACTTCACTTATCCAACCCTGAGACTCTTATGGATATGAATGCTTTCGCCAGCAGGACCAAGGCAGTTATTCTTCCCTGTGCTCAGCACTTTTGGCAGCACCTCGAGTGCTGTGTCCAGTTCTGGGCCCCCAATTTAGGAAGGACATGGAGGGGCTGCAGCGTGTCCAGAGAAGGGCAACAAGGCTTATGAGGGTGTGGAACACAAGTCTTGTGAGGGTGGCTGAGGGAGCTAGGGTTGTTTTATTCTGGAGAAGATGAGGCTCAGGGAGATCTCCTCACCTCTACAAAATCCCTGAGAGGAGGGTGCAGCCAAGTAGAGTTGGGGCTCTTCTCCCAGGGAACAGTGACAAGTCAAGAGGACAGAGCCTTAAGCTGCACCAGGGAGGTTTAGGCTGGATATTAGAACATACTCTTCAAAAAAGGTTCTTTGGGCATTGGAATGGGGCTGCCCCAGGGAGGTGGGGTGAGTCACTGTTTCACAAGTTGACTTGATGCCCCAAAAGTCTTTTCCCAGCCTGGGTGATTCTGTGATGATTGTGACACTGCAGGGCCCTGTGGAATTGAGAGGACCAGAGTGACACTGTGTACGACATGGCACCACAGAGCCAAGGGCCACTGTGACACTGTGGGGCTACATGGAAGCAAGGAGTCCATTGTAACACTCTGGTCCTTGTGAACCACAGAGGCCGCTGTGACACTGCAGGGCCTTGTGGGGACCATGCAGAGCATTGTGACAGAGCAGGACCTCGTGTGATGGGGCCATTGTGACACTGAAAGCCCTCAAGAAACCAAGGGACCAGTGCTGCTCCTCAGGGATTCATGGAATGAAGGAAACATGTTTTGGCATCGTGGTGCCTCTTGGGGACCAGGCGGTCCCCATGGAACCAAAAGGGATATTGTGACACTAGGAGGCCACATGGAATCATGGAGAATTTTGTGTGACACCAAGTTGGCTGGGGAGTGTTGATCTGCTGGAGGGTGGGAGGGCTTTGCAGATGGACCTGGACAGGCTGGATCCAGGACCCCAAAATCCAACAAGGTGGTCACAGTGGCTGGTCTGCAGCCAGGCAGAAAGTGGCCTGGGGGCACTGACGGACAGCAAGCTGGACATGAGCCAGCAGTGTGCCCCAGGTGGCCAGGAAGGAAATGGCTCCTGGACTGGGTCAGGAATGGTGTTGCCAGTAGGGTGTGGGATGCAGGGCTGGAGGCACCACCAAGTACAGAACTGATACCACCAGATCCAGAGATGGGGAGGAGATGGAGGGAAGCTTAAGGGGTGAGAAAGCCAGTGCTGAGAAACAGGAGACCACAGCCAGGTGAGGGAGCGGGTGGAAAGGCTTTGCCATCCCTGCTCAGAGGGATCCTCAGCACAGCCCTGACGATCTGCACATGGAAAACCATGGACAGAAACAGAGTGCTAAAGAGACACTAAAAGCAAGAGTTGCAGTTCTGTGAGATAGGTTTGAGTGTGAGCAGTAGAACTTGAGGATGTGGGATTTCACGAAGAACTGGCCCCAAAAGGCACTGGCCCCAGGCAGCTGCTGCCATGTGGGCACAAGCTGTGCTGCCCAGGAGGGTCCCCGTAGTGCAGGGGTTTGCAGATGGACATGTAGCGGTCGTAGCACGTAATGGTCAAGAAATTTTCTCCATTGAAGAACATAAGGAGAAACAGCTGAGCAGCACATCCTGCGTAGGAGATGTTCCTGGTGTCCCAGAGGAATTGTGTATGGCTGTCACGGTGTGACTTGGGTTTGCCAACCTTAATATATTTAATTTCTTTTTGAGACAGGACCCAGGAGTAGAGACAATGCAGGCTCAAAACTTAAAAAGGTACAAGAAGAAATTTATTAAAAATAAATAAAAAAAATTAGAATTCAGGATAAAATTCCGAGATTGTTCCCTCCTCCCCTTCATTCCACATTTCTTACCAACCAACATACAGAGAGAACACTTCAGTCAGTTATACACTTAAATAATCAGTTCAATTTGCTTCCAGAGACAAAAGTCCCTTTTCTGGTTATGGCTTAGGGGTGTCTTCACCTTCACAGTCTGCGTCCACCCGAAAACCACAGAACTATGAATTTTTCCTCTCATTTACACAGTCCTTCCAGAGCCGTGTTATGGGTTACCATGCACACATGGGGTACCACCTTTAAAGGCAGGCTGCCGAAAAACAAAATTCTCTTCATCTGCTTCTCTATCAAAGGTCTCTGTTCATATTCCAGTCCCAGAACAGAGAGAGCTCAATTTCCCCGAGGCAAAAGTTTTCTACTCAAGCATCCAAACCTCCCCAAGTATATTTCACAGATTAAAGGAACTTTAGTGAAGTCACAATCCCCACAGCCCACAAAAAAGGTTTTCAGCCACTTGCATCTTTTCAATCTCTTCCCACCAGGAACTTTGTCTTCATTCCGCTGACTTCTGTAGTCTCCATGCTTCATTTCTTCTCATTCAGGGAACTTAGGAGATTGAGGATTCCATCAGGCATAAAGAAGTTACAATTGTATCCAGATTACAAAGGAAATAAAGGTGGGCAGCTGGAGTCCTCTGCCACGTGGACAGGTGAGCTGAGCCCAGCCAGCAGGGCCAGGGCCATGCGGCCGGTGCTGGGGCCATGCAGAGCCCGGGGCCCCCCAAGCCAGGGGCTCTCCGCAGAGCCAGTGCCGGGCCGGGCCCTCCCACCACTGAGCCCGGGGCCGGGGTGCCAGGCCGGACCCCTAGCCAGGGACCCCCACCTCCGGAGACCGGAAACCAAAAGAGCACAATCAACTCGATGCAACTGTGATTTGTGAAAGCGAAATAACTTTTTCATTGGTTTCCCGAGCTGTCAATCACCAAATCAGCTCTTTAATTGGTGCCAGCAGCTCACAGGGAAGCTCCCAGAGACGGGAGAGTCCCTCCCACTCCCCAGCCTCATGGAGCCACCCCTGAGGTGAAACCACCCCTCCTCCATACCACGTGAAACCAACACAATGACATTTAACTCCAGAATATTTCCAAGCAGATTATACAGCTAACAGAGCAAGACAGGAGCTACATAAAGGAAAATCCAGCATTTTTAATCTACTGCTCTGGTTTGCCTGGATAAGAAATAGCACGATGAAATTTTTCTCAGTTCGGGCTGAGAAAAATTAATTAGATAATTCTTAGTTATTAATAAAATCAGGCACAGAAGTCAGGACAGGTCCCTTACAAGCAGCATTAGTGTCACTTTCCAGCTCTCAGGGTTGCTCTGATGTTGCCATCAGAACATGCAAGCAGAGCTAGCCCTGGGCATTGACCTGTGATGGGAGCTGTCTGCAGGGCAGAGCTGATCCCCAGGGCGGACTGGGCTCAGCAGCACTGCAGGCCCCAGCCCTGGGCACAGGAAGCAGCTGCTGGCAGGGACAGCTCCAGGCAGCAGAGCCCTGGGCAGCAGTGGAAAGTACCTGCTGGGGATATTTAAAGTTCTCAAACCAAAATATTCCATGATTATTTTCAGATCTGGCAAGACACTGCGAATGTCCAACAGCAGCTCCATCAGCCACTTCCTCCTGCTGGCACTGGCAGACACGCGGCAGCTGCAGCTCCTGCACTTCTGCCTCTTCCTGGGCATCTCCCTGGCTGCCCTCCTGGGCAACGGCCTCATCATCAGCGCCGTAGCCTGCGGCCACCACCTGCACACCCCCATGTTCTTCTTCCTGCTCAACCTGGCCCTCACTGACCTGGGCTGCATCTGCACCACTGTGCCCAAAGCCATGCACAATTCCCTCTGGGACACCAGGAACATCTCCTATGAAGGATGTGCTGCACAGGTGTTTTTCTTTATGTTCTTCCTCGGAACAGAGTATATCCTCCTGACCATCATGTGCTACGACCGCTACGTGTCCATCTGCAAACCCCTGCACTACGGGACCCTCCTGGGCAGCAGAGCTTGTGCCCACATGGCAGCAGCTGCCTGGGCCAGTGCCTTTCTCAATGCTCTGCTGCACACAGCCAATACATTTTCCCTGCCCCTGTGCCATGGCAATGCCCTGGGCCAGTTCTTCTGTGAAATCCCCCAGATTCTCAAGCTCTCCTGCTCACACTTCTACCTCAGGGAACTTGGGCTCATTGCTGTTAGTGCCTGTTTGGTATTTTGCTGTTTTGTGTTCATGGTTTTCTCCTATGTGCAGATCTTCAGGGCTGTGCTGAGGATCCCCTCTGAGCAGGGACGGCACAAAGCCTTTTCCACCTGCCTCCCTCACCTGGCTGTGGTCTCCCTGTTTATCAGCACTGCCACATTTGCCTACCTGAAGCCCTCGTCCATAACTTCCTCTACTCTGGATCTGTCTCTCTCAATTCTGTACTCAGTGGTGCCTCCAGCCCTGAACCCCCTCATCTACAGCCTGAGGAACCAGGAGCTCAAGGATGGCCTGAGGAAAATCATCATGGACACTTCTCAGAAGGAATAAACTCTCATTTCCCTGTATTGCTCTTCCGGTGTTACTCATTAATGCCCACTCTGTGTCTTGTGGGTTTTTTTGCTGGCACAAGTATTATACTTTTGAGAATTTGTTAACTGTGAAACTTTTATCTGTACCTTTTTAGTTCACTATTCACATTTCTAATATGAACCACAGGCTATATAACCCAGGGATTGTACTACATATGTGCTTGCACAAAATAAAGAAGTCGGCATTGCCATGTTTGCCTGACATCTTTCCTCCCTGACTTCTCTGGAGCTGCAGGGTTGGTGCCTCTAGGGCACCTAGGGTGAAAAGGGAACCCCAGTGCTCCTCCCTGCCTGGCAGCCCCTGGGCTTCTGCTCCATAACCTCCCCTTCCTTCACTTCCACACTCCCCTTCAGAGCCCCTGTGCTGGTTTAAGGCCTCAGGGCTCTCTCAGCTCAGTCCCAGTCCTGCTGTGTGACTGTGCAGGCACTGCAGGCAGGGACAGGCTGTGGGCACTGCTGGGACAGAGCTGGGCTCTGCAACAGCATTTCCATCATGCAAGGGCATCTCCCCAGGGCAGGGCCTGAAAGCTTCAATCTCCTTCCCAGTTTGCTCTCCAGGATGTTCCCAACACAGCGCCCTGGAGAGGAGAACAGCAGTGAGCAGCAGAAGTGTGGCAGTGTTCAGGGTGGGGCTGTCCCAGCAGTGCCCTTGCAAAGCCAGTGCTGCTTCCAGCAGTGCCCTCTCACCCCAGGGCACAGAGGTTGTTCTTCCCTGCCTGGGGGACATCAAGTGACCAGGTCAGAGTCTGTGTTTGCAGTGCAGGGACATTCCACAGCCCTGAACATCCTGTGTGTGTGTGAGGGGACATAAACCCAGTGAGCACAAACACCTTCAGCTGTTGCTGGAGTTTCCAGAGAGTAACGTCCCCTGGGAACCCCTGGATGCAGGGCTGGGATGAGCTCCTGTGCCCAGAGCTCCAGTGTCCATCCCTCCTCCTCTGGGTCACCTCGGGCAGGGGCAGGGCAGGGTGGTACCCACAGGGCTGAGGTCCCTGCCAGGCTCTGGCAGTGGCAGCAGAGCCCAGGGAGCCCCTGCCATGGGTTTTGCTTTTGCCTTGGAGTCTCTGAGAACTTTGTGCAATCAGGGCCTCCCATTCTGTCCTCCAAGGAGTTCAGGAGGAGCCTGTGTTGGTGATGGACCTCAGTGGGACTGACACTGAAACTGCATGAAAAACAGAAACTCCCCAACAACATCTTCTCAGTGTTAGAGAATTTAGGCATTACTTTCTTCTGGCCAGATATTATTGTGGCCAGCATGTGCAATAAAAATCATTCCACCCACAAATGCTTGGGTTTCATGCAGTGAAAATCATTCCATTACACGTGGTTCTTTATTAGGCTTTTCACATATTTATACAGACAAAACCCAAAGAAATTCAGGTTTCATTGAAGAAATTAATTGATCTAAATTGCACAGTTCTTAGTATTCGATCTCCTGTTCGTTATTGATCCCTTTCTCTTTGATGTGAATTAGGCCCTCATTCTTTGATTCTCTTACCAATCTTTTCCCAGACCAGGTGTCTCCAACCACACTGATGTGTGTGGGTGATGTTCATTAATGTTCGTTTACGTCCTCTGTACCTTCTGGTTACTCCCAATCTGTAGATGTTAAACTCATCAGGCCTCACCCAACCTCAGTGAACAGAGTCTTTTGAAGAGAAACTTCAATTCCCCTCCTCCTGGGCAAAGGTGAACTAACCCTGGAGTGAAGTTACATTAAAAAAATTCAAATTTGTATCATGTCCAACAATTCCATTAGGTTCAGTGTCACAATGCTCTCCTTGGCTCCATGCGGCCACACAGTGTCACATCAGCCCTGGGTTCCACAAAGCCCTGCAGTGCCACAATTACCTTTTTGTTCCATGGGGCCCCACAGTGTCACAATGCTCTCCTTGGATCCATGAGGCCCCACAGTGTCACAACTGTCCCTACATTCCATGAAGCCCTGCAGTGTCACAAAGGTCTCTATAATTCCATGAGTCCCCACAGTGTGACAATGCCCCCTCAGTTCCATGTGTCCCACACTGTTACATGACTCCTTAGTTCCATGGGGTCCTGTAGTGTCACAATGGTCTTCCTGGTTCCATGGTGACACAGTTGCCACAATTTCCATGGTACCACAACTGCCCCTTGGTCCCATGAGGCCCCACAGTGTCACAATGGCTCCTTGTTTCCATGATACTGTGTAGTGTCACAATGATCTTTATGATTCCATACTGCCCTGCAGTGTCACCATGGACCATTGGTCAGTGAGGCTCCACAGTGTCACCATGGCCCCTTGGTTCCATGGACCCCACAGTGTCACTGTTGTCCCCTTGGTCCACAAGGCTCTGAGGTTCCACAAGGGCCCTTTGGTTCCATGAGGTTTGGTACAGTCACAGTTCACTCCTTGGGTCCATAAGTCCCTGCTGTGTCACAGTGCCCATGGTTCCATGGTGTCCTTGGATCTGCAGTATCACGGTCTCCTTGGCACCATCCCACCCCAATCTCTCAATGGCTTTTTGGTTCCACGAGCCCCTGCTGTGCCACAAAGGTCTCCTTGGTTCCATAAGGATACAAAAGCTCCACATAAACATTGAGCAACACCTGTTTAACACACCTGGGAACATCTGTCTGCATTCAAAGAGGGGTTAAAGGTGAGAATGGAACCACCAGCTTCCACCTGCAACATAGATCCAGGGAAAGGATGGGGACAGAGAATTCAGCTGAAAGTCTTGGAGAATTCACAGAACACAGAATCACAGGGTTGGAAGAGACCTTCAAGACCATCAGGTCCAACCCCTGCTTAACATCTCCATATGGCACCGAATGCGATATCCAGTCTTTTTTTAAACACATCCAGGGATGGTGTCTCCATCAATCCCTGGACAGATCATTCCAGTACTTCATCACTCATACTGTAAAAACTTTTCCAATATCCAATCTATATTTCCTTGGTGCAGCTTAAGACTGTGTCCTCTCATTCTGTCAGTTGCTGCCTGGTGAAAGAGACCAACCCCACCTGAATACAGCCACCTTTCAGAATTGTAGAAAGTCATATGGTCACCCCGAGTCTATTTTTGTCCAGGATGAACAACCAAGCTCCTCAGCCTTGTTGCCCTTCTCTGGACACACTCCAGCCCCTCCATGTCCTTCCTAAATTGGGGGGCCCAGAACTGGACACAGCACTCGAGGTGCTGCCCAACCAGTGCTGAGCACAGGGAAGAATCACTGCCCTGGTCCTGCTGGCCACACCATTCCTGATCCAGGCCAGGTGCCATTGGCCTTCTTGGCCACCTGGGCACACTGCTGGCTCATGTCCAGCCTGCTGTCCATCAGTGTCCCCAGGTCCTTTTCTGCCTGGCCACTGTCCAGCCACTCTGTCCCCAGCCTGTAGCACTGCAGGGGTTGTTGTGGCCAAAGTGCAGGACCCAACACTTGGTCTTTTAAACATCACCTTGTTGGATTTGGGCCCTGGATCCAGCCTGTCCAGGTCCCTCTGCAGAGCCCTCCTACCCTCCAGCAGATCCACACTCACACCCAGCTTGGTGCCATCTGCACATTTGCTGATGGTGCACTCAATGCCCTCATCCAGATCATCAATGCAGATATTGAAATCCACGCTGGCTGGCTCTGATCCCTCAGCCATCCTGCAGGTGCCCTGTGATGGCACTCAAGGTGATCTGTTCCATCACCTTGCTGGGCACTGAGGTCAGGCTGACAGGCCTGGAGTTCCCCAGATCTGCATTTCGCCAAATCTGCATCCTTAATAGGCCGAATTATGCTCTCTCTAACTCCAGTGTAGAAGTTTTGTTGATAGCCTTCCTTCTTTCACAGAATATTTAAAAATTCCATAATTTCATGGTCACTGTACCCCAAACAGCCTCTGACCATCACATCTCCCACCAGCCCTTCTCTGTTTGTGAACAGCAGGAGACAGAGCTTTCCTTGGGAGCGGAAGAGAAGGAAACCTCCCAAGTGCAGCCTGGAAGGTTCAGCCTGGAGGTGAGGAAACAGCAAAGTCCTCCCAGGGCAGAATGCTGGTGGCCGAGGTGTCCCAGCGTGAGGCTGGGCCATGCCATGGCTCTGTGTGCCAGGAGCTGGCAGTGCTGGGTGCAGGGAGCCCAGGGAGGGCACAGCAATGCTGGGCTGAGAAATGCTGGGGGACAGCGAGATGGCCAGTGCAGCTGGCCACGGCAGAGGGGCTGTGGGGGTCCAGGGAGTCCTCTGGACCTTCCAGGAGAGCGAGACCCCTGTCCAACCCCTGAGAGACCCCCGAGTGAGGCCAGGGGGTCAGAGAGCTGGATTCAGCTCCTCAGGGACATCTGCTTTCCTGCAGAGGAGAAATGCGACCTTTGAGAGTAACTAGGGTCTGAATTATTTATTTAACATGTAGAAAATGTGGTTTTAGGATTGTTTATATTATCAGTCACAAAGCCGAGATGGAGAATTTGGGGTGTGGTGTCTTTTTTCTTCTTCTTCTTCTTACCTTCCATGTTGGTGTGGGATGCTGGGAATCACAGATTGGTTGGGGACAAAACTAGACATAGTAATAAAACTTTGTAGTATTGGAATATTATTGTAAACATAGAATACGTAGCATAGAGTATAAAAGATAAGTTCAAACCTCGGTGGGCAGACTTTCGTCCTGGACACGGTGGTGACCAGACTGCTGCTCGCGAGCAAAGAACACTTTATAGATAACAAATAATAAACAGACCTTGAGCCCGGACGACTGTCTCCTGCGGTTTCTCTTCGGTTGGTTCAAGAATTTCCTGCGCCCTGAACCACCCTCCTATGTCCATCTGAGTGGTCTCGGCCACAAAGAGACCCCCAGACAGTGACAAGGGGCAGCACACACAGGGGCACAGGCTGCAGGAGAGATGGCCAAGGGCTGGGCAGGGCTGGCAGGACCAGAGGCACCCAGGCCTTTGTGCCCTGGGCTGGGCAGGGCCTCTGGAGCCCCACAGAATGAACTTTTCCTTGCAGGGGCTGCACTTTGCTGCTGCCTCAGCCCTCCCTGAGCAGGCTGGCAGGGCTTGCAGGATGATGCCATTTGTCCTTGCTGCCCCTCCCATCCCAGTGCCCCAGGAACAGCCCCGAGCCACCTGTGAGGGACAGGCCCTGCTGGACCAGGGCTGGGCTCAGACCTTGGCCTTTCTGCTGCCTCCAAGCAGCCCAGGCCTTGCTCAGCATTGCAGTTCCTGCTCACAGCCTTTGGCTCCTGCAATCCTGCCCTCAAGGATCTGCTCTCACCCTGGGGAGCCTTTGGCAGTCCCTGCCATCAGTGGGGCCACTGATGCTCCAAGGGACTTGAGTTTTGCTTCTGCCTCCTTGAGCAGCTTCTTCAATCTTCTCTCAGTGCCTGGGGGTCCTGGACTCAGCCCCAAATCCACGGTGGGGATCATTAAAACAAAAGATTTCAGGATCTCTTTATCTTTCTTCATTTGTCTTCACGTCTCCAGGGCTTGTGCAACTGATTGGAGTCAGTTTAGAGTTCTGTCAAGGAAGGAGTTTCAAAGTGCAACTCCTGAATTTTGTTTTAATCAAGGGCATATTATTTTAATTTTCAGTTCAAGCTAGAGGTGACTTAAGCATTCCATAAGTTATCTCGATGCTGAATGTCTCCTTAGGAGGTTTGGGCACAGACAAGAATGAGCTTCTTGCAGCTGACCCTATTGGGACAAACTGCTCCTCACCCCCAACCTCACTGCGTCTGAAATTGGCCACATAGGACTGAAATCCAAAACATTTAAACAAAATTATGCATTTTTCTTTGTAAATAAAATTTATAATAACAGTTCATAATTAAAATTATAAAAAGTTTTCTTTTTATAATAATATTATTCTATATTTTATTACCTTATTTTTATATTTATGTATAAAATCAATACATCTTTAGCAACTGTCCAAGTTTAGGACAAATTTGGGGAAAGACCTCCCAAAGAACTCAGAAAGAATTCTCTTCAGGGGGAAAGTGGAAAAAACTTATTTTTTAACAAAACAAAGAAAAACAGTTTTCAGTCAGACCCAGATACCAAATTTCACCGAGAGAGAGAGAGAGAGGAGTTCGGAGATCTTTGCTGGGAAGGGCGGAGAGCTTCTTGGCAGGCTTCCAGAGGCAGTCTCTGAGGTTCAGATCCGTTTTCCTCTGGAGCCGGTTCCGGTCTTCTGGATGAGGGGAAGAAGAGAGAGAGAGACAGAGAGAGAAAGCTGGGGTAGCCAGCAAGAGGAGCAAGCAGCCTAGCTAGCCAGGAGGCAAGCAAGCAAGCCAGTGGGCGAGCAAGCAGCAGCAGCCAAGCCGGGGCAACCCAGCAGCAAGCCAGGCATCTCAGGGGAGGGACCGCCACGCCGCCGATGGCTCCATGCAGACGGGGGCGGGGGGGAGGGGGGGACAGGGAGAGGAGCTAGTCATAACATCAACCCAGGACAGCAACCAAAAAAATTTTGGTTCATTGGTTTTAAGTAACACAATTCCCTTCATTAGTTAATTAACCGATATTGGCTCTTCATTTCTCCCTCTTTGTGCTTATGAGTCCTATTTATAGTCCTTTAGTATTTTTTAATCATTTTCTGGAGCTGGCTAGGCACTCGGAAGGACACTAAGGGACTCTGATGGATAAATCAGGCCCTGAGGGAGCTCTTGGGGGTCCAGGGAGGCACCTGGAGCTCAGGGAGGAGAATCTGGGGCCCTTTGGGGTCTGGGGCGGGCACTGGGGGCTCTGATGGGGCTCTCTGGGGCACGGGGATGATGGGAGTTGTAGGTGCAGGTATAACACAGTTTTATTCATCCGTGAAGCATCATGGGAGTTCTGGTCACAGCTACAATGTCTCTGGGGACGGGGCATGATGGAAGATGAAATCATGCTCTTCTCTAACCGCGGAGCATGATGGTAGCTGTAGTCCCGGAAGTGGCTAGGAATGGGCATCTGGGGGTCCGGGATGGCACTTGCGGGACACTTTTGTATTGCAGCCATGACTTGAGGTCCTCAGGGGGGAACAGTTCGGGTATACTTAGGGGGAGCTTGGGGAGCTCTAACTGGGCTCTGCAGGGTGCGGTGCATGACAGGAGTTTTAGGTGCTGAACTGTGTTATCAGGGAATCTATGGGGTTGGAAGCATTCAGGGCATCAAGAGACGCTTTTTGGGGGGGTCCCAAGTGGGCGCTGAGGGGGCACGTAGGGATCCTGGAGAGTTGTGGGGACACTTATGGGACACACGGGGGGGCAGATACCAGGGTTCTGTGGATCGCGGGACATTATGGGGGTTGTAGTCCCAGCTCCAATGGGGCTTAATTGGGCCGCGGGGCATGATGGGAGTTAGAGGCGCTGACACCAGGCACTGCCCCTGAGGCTCTGATCCCCGCCGCTGATTGACTGTGGGCAGTGATCATCAGAGGTGGGAGCAGCCCATTCAACCCCTGCAATCCCTCCCAGTACAGCCCAATTCATCCCCAGTACAGCTCAGTACAACCCCAGTGCCCCTTCACACCCTCTCAGTACAACTCATTTCATCATCAGTATAGTCCAATACATTCTCACTGCCCATCCAGGCCCAACCAATACAGCCCAGTCCCGCCCAGTACACATTAGTTCACAAGTGGTCTCTCCTAGGTCTCTTCTAGGACTCCTCCAGTGTCACCCAGAGAGTGCCCCAGTGTCCCTCAGTCTTCCCCACACTGTTCCAAGTGTCCCCAGTTTGTCACAGTAATCCCCTATATCACTCACAGTATCCCCAGTTTTCCCCAGTATCCCCCAGTACTGCTCCCAGTATGTCCCAGGGTGTCTCTGAGTACCACTACAGTCCAGCCCAGCCCACCCAGATTCCCCCTCAACCTTCCCAGTGTTCCCATGTTGTTCCTGCCCCCCCCCGCCAGTGTAAATCACAGTATGTCCCAGTGTGTCCCACAGTGTTCCCAGTGTTCCCCAGTATGTCCCAGTCCTCCCCAGTGTATCCAAGGAAACTTGAACTTCTCACGGTTGCCGTGGCACCAAACCCAGCAGTGGGGTCAGTGCAGTATCCATAGCCACAGCCCCTGGCAGTGGCCCAGTGCAGCTTGGGATGATGATCCACCCTCACAGCTGGCCCAGGGCAGCTCTGCAATGGTTTCGTGGCACACACCTGAGGAGTGTATCTGTTTGCAGTGTGGAACATTAGGAGTTTTAGATTGCTTTAAAATTAAATAAAAAATAAAATAATTAAAAAAAAAACAAAACAAAACAAAACAAAAAACCAAAAAAAACAACATCTTATTGCCTGAATGCAGTCAGTTCTCCAAAGCAGGTCCCAGATGAGTGAGGACAGACAGGTTGGGGTTGGGGAATGTGGAGGAAGGTTATCCACACTGGGTCAGACCACCCTTTAACAATAAAATACACCTTTCAAATAGGAATATGTATTTCTTGAAAGGTCTTTCTAATATTTCTCCATAACTGTAGTAGGAAACATTCCCATGAACAGCACCAGACCAGAGGGAAATCAAGGCACAGCCATGGTTTGTCAGGACTTGCTTGATCCCAAGGAGCCCCATGGTGCATTTGGTGCTGAGCCCTGGAACCTCAGGGCCTGAGAGGAGATTGCACAAACCTTTCCAGGACTCCAAGTCAGAAGAACCTTTCAGCTGCTGCACATCCCTGTGCCTTGAGCTGACCCAGAGTCCGTCTTGGGGATGTGCTACACCACAGCCCTGTCCTGGAACAGAAATTCCTTTCTTCTTGGGTCCTATCAGGGCTTCCCCAGCTGCCCTTGGCATTAATTGTTTCTTTCTCCGGCTGTTCTCTGCTATGTGAAATGGATCCACCATCCCTGGAATCGCCCTGCAATCCCTCCCAGGGCTCTCCTCTGCTGTCCTCAGTCTCCACCCCACTGAGCACAGAGCTCCTCTGTCCCTATACAGTGCTCATGTGCTGAGGCCATGGGCACCTGGACAAGGAGGACAGCTCCTTTCTAGAGGAAGGAAATCACAGAACCCCAGGGTTTTGAACACAGATCAGTAGCACTCACCAGAGGCCAAGGCAAGTCAGGCCTGTTTGATTTGGCAGCATTTGAAAGGAAGGCTGGGATGTCACCTGGAGCCCCTGTGAGTGTCTGTGACATCCCAGCCCTTTGGCAGCCTGGGCACTCCTGGGATGTCACCCTGGAGCCCCTGTGAGTGTCTGTGACCTCACTGTTCTTTAGGAGCACAGGGATGTCCCCACTGGACTCCTGACACTGCCTGTGACAAATTGGCTCCTTGGCACAGTGGAGACCCCTCTGTTGTCACTGTGGAGCCCTGTGACTGTCACCTCATGACCCTTAGGAAGATTAAGGACCCCTCAGATGTGCCCATGGAGCCCCATGTGCCTGTGTGTGAGCTCACAGCTCTTGAGCAGCCTGGAAACCACTGGAATCTATTCATTCCTGCTCTGCTGAGGATGGATCCTTAGCAACTTGGCAGTTCCCTGATGAATTTTAGTTCTCCAGAGACTTGTTCAGTCTTCAGTTCTTCAGTTCAGGAATTCAGTTACAAAGGCTTATTAATATTTCAGAGGACGCTGTGTTGGTTTCACGTGCTCAGGGGGAGGGTCGACTCGCCTCAAGGCAGGCTCCATGAGGCTGGGGAGTGGGAGGGCTCTCCCATCTCTGAGAGCTTCCCCTGTGAGCTGCTGGCACCAATCAGAGAGCTGATTTGGTGATGGACAGCTCGGGAAACCAATTAGAGGTTGTTTCGCTTTCACAAATCACAGTGGATCAAGTTGGCTGCTCTCTTTCGGCTTGGCGCCTCTGTAGGTGTGGTGGCCTCCGGCCGGGGCACCGGCCCCGGTCCGGCTCCGGGCTCAGTGGGGGGCCGGCCTGGCACCGGCTCTTTGGGGAGGCCCTGGCTTGGGGGCCCCCGGCTCCACACGGCCCTGGCAGCAACCGCATGGCCCCGGCACCGGTCGCATGGCTCCAGCACTGGCCATGTGGCTCCAGCACCGGCCACATGGCTCCAGCACCAGCCACATGGCTCTGGCACCGCCGCATGGTTCTGGCACCGGCTGCGTGGCTCTGGCACCGGCCGCGTGGCTCCGGCACCGGCTGCATGGCTCCAGCCCTGCCGGCTCAGCTCGGCTCCGCTTCGGCTCGCCTTTCCACGTGGCAGAAGAGACCTCCAGCTGCCCTTTGTTTGTTTCTTCACAATCTGGATACAATTTTAACTTCTTTATGCCTGGATAAAAACCCTCGATCTCCTGAGCTTCCCTGAATGAGAAGAAATGAAGCATGGAAACTACAGAGGTCACCACAATGGAGATAAAGTTCCTGGTGGGAAGAGATTGAAAAGATGCAAGTAGCTGAAAACCTTTTTTGTGGGCTAAGGGGATTGTGATTTCACTAAAATTTCTTTTAAACTGTGGAAAATACATGTGGGGTTGAAATATTTGAGAAAAGGATCCTTTGCCCCGAGGGAATGGGGGTCTCTGTTCTGGAACTGGAATATGAACAGAGATATTTGATAAAGAAGACAACGAAGAGAATTTTGTTTTTCAGCAGCCTGCCTTTAAAGGTGGTACCCCATGTGTGCATGGTAACCCATAACACGGCTCTGGAAGGACTGTGTAAATGGGAGGAAAATTCATAGTTCTGTAGGTCTCAGGCGAATGCAGACTTTGAAGGTGAAGACACCCTCTAAGCATAAACCAAAAAGGGACTTTTCTCTCTGAAGTGAACTGAACTGATTATTTGAGTGCATAACTGACTGAAGTGTTCTCTCTGTATGTTGTTGGTAAGAAATGTGGAATGAAGGGGAGGAGGGAACAATCTAGGAATCTTATCCTGAATTCTAATTTTTTTTTGTGTGTGTTATTAATAAATTTCCTCTTGTACTTTTTTAAGTTTTGACCGTGCCTTGTCTCTACTCCTGAGTCCTGTCTCTTAAAGAAATTAAAAATACTAAGATTGGTAAACCAAAGTCACACCGTGACAGTGGTGAAAGTTTTGCTTAACCACATAATTCCAAGATTAGGGGTTCCTTTGGGAATATCATCAGATAGGGAACCACACTTTGTTGCTACAGTGGTTAAAGATGTTAGCTGGATTTTGGGAATTACTTGGGATCTGCACACACCTTATAGACCTCAAGTGAGTGGTAAAGTTGAACATATGAATGGGACTCTCAAAAGACAAATCAGTAAAATTTGTCAGGAGACGTCTATGACATGGATTCAGGCCCTACCTATAGCTTTACTGAGAATTTGCATCCAACCGAGGGCGGACGGGTAACGTCAGTCCCTATGAAATACTGCATGGCAGACCGTATCAAAGTCCACTCATTCCAGGTTAAATTAATTTGAAGGGGAAATGTGATTTGCAGCGTTATTTAATGGCTTTAGGTTCCACTTTACAGAAGCTTCAGCATTACATCGTGTTATCCAGACCCATAGGACTGGACACACCTGCCATCCGTTCCAGCCTGGAGACTGGGTCCATGTGAAGTGATGGGACAGTGATCCTCTGCAAGCCAAGTGGAAAGGACCATTTAAAGTCCTGCTGACAACCTTTACTGCAGTCAAAGTTGCTGACAGAGGACCCTGGATTCACTATTCCAGAATTAAAAAAGCCTCTGCTCCTGAACAAGTGTAACAACAAAGACTGATGTTAATGGTAGCACATTTCAAGTGATTCCTCTTTTGTATTTAATTACTATTCTTCTTTATATAATATTTGATTGTGTAAGATGTTATTCTTATTAGATGTTTATGTTTATTAGGTTTCTGTTTATTAGTATGTATTTACTATTAGATACTTATCTAATGTTAGATATTTATTGTTATTGCACACTTCTCAGTCATTGAGTGCTTGCTGTTAGTAAAATTTAGAATACAGACTTGACAAGGTAGAGGCCTTGTCGAGGCTCTAAAGGGGGAATTGACGCATTAAGTCCTGAGTTTTCTGTTCTGCTTGGATACGCTTTTCCATTGTGCTTAGGTTGATGAAGACAAAATAGTCCAATTCCAGCTATTGAGTCAAGGACAGTTTCTTCTAACTCCAGGCCCTAAGCATAAACAACATGAAAAGAGGAGGGTGGGCCAGCAAGCAAGCAAGAAGGTACAAACCTTACAATTTGAGACTATTAATTGGATGGTTGACTCCTGTATGCAAATAGACTAAAGTCTATAAAGATGTGAGATTATGTGACCAAACCCACTTTTGCTTCCATCTTGGAGCCATCTGAGCAGGGCAGGGGCCACACTGTGGCACTGGTACTGCCAGGGTGTGGCCTTTGAAGGTCTTTCAATAAATATTCATTTTATTCCCCTTAATTCTGTGTGATCTTGGTTCCAGCTCCTCAAGGCAACAAATGGAAAAATGAGGGTGCATCACCTTTGAAAAGAGGGCAGGCAACTCAGGAAATGTTTAAGAATGTCTGTAAGTAATGCAGAAAAAAAATTAAATAGAG
Organism: Luscinia luscinia; assembly: GCA_034336685.1. Taxonomy (NCBI): domain Eukaryota; kingdom Metazoa; phylum Chordata; class Aves; order Passeriformes; family Muscicapidae; genus Luscinia; species Luscinia luscinia. The sequence continues at coordinate 53,507 of JAKWBO010000056.1, forward strand.
AGGTAAAAGCCCAGTTAGGACCTGGCCACTTCTGTGACAGATAATAAAAATGATTCTCTCAATACGTTGAAGGCAAAAGGAGGAAGAAGGGAACATCCTATCCTTATTGGAGGGAGTATGGCTACCAAAGATGAGGAAAAACGGAAGTACTTAACCCCTTCATTGCCTCACTTTTAACCAATAAGACAGACTCTCCTCAGAACAAGTGTTCTCCTGATCTGGGAGATGGGGACAGAGAGCAGAACAGACCCTGTAATCCAGGAGGAAACTGATGGGGACCTGCTGAGCCACTCAGATGCTCACAGGTATCTCTGGGAACAGATGGAATCCATCCTAGGTTGATGAGGTAGCTGCTGGATGAGCTCCCCAAGCTGCTTTCCATCATTTACCATCAGTCCTGGCTCACCAGGGAGGTCCAAGAGGACTGGAGGTGCCAATGTGAGCCCATCCCCAAGAAGGGCTGGAAGGAGGATCTGGGGATCTCCAGGCCTGTCAGCCTGACCTCAGTGCCCAGCAAGATGATGGAACAGATCACCTTGAGTGCCATCACAGAGCACCTGCAGGATGGCTGAGGGATTAGAGCCAGCCAGCGTGCATTTCAATATCTGCAGTGATGATCTGGATGTCGCATTGAGTGCACCATCAGCAAATGTGCAGATGACACCAAGCTGGGTGTGAGTGTGAATCGACTGAAGGGTAGGAGGACTCTGCAGAGGGACCTGGACAGGCTGGATCCAGGAGCCATAATCCACCAAAGTCAGTGTCCTGGGTTGATGTTATGACTGACTCCTCACCCTGTCCCCCTTGGCCATGAAGCTGTCTGCTCCCGGGGGAGGGGCCGCCTGGGCTCTGCTCTGCGGAATGGCCTTGGTTTGCCACGGGCTTGGCTTGGGGAGGGGGCGGGTGCTCGCGCGGCTACGTGCTTGGCTCTGGCTGCTGCTGCGGGTGGCTATCGCTGCTGTGGTGGTGGCTCGTGGCCTGGTTTGTGAGTTAGCTGGTTTTTTGCTTGATTTTTTTTTTTACTTTATATTGCTTGAATTATTTGGTTTAGCTCGCTGCTGTTTAAGGCTTGCTGGCTATTCCGGCTGTTTTTTTCTTTCTCTCTCTCCCCCTCTCCCTTCTCCCCCTCACCCCCGAGGATTCAGCACCAGCTCCGGAGGAACCCTGCGGCCTGCCTCTGGACACCGGCCAGAGAGGCGTTTCGCCCTTCTAGTGAAGATCGAAGCGTCCAAGTTTCTCTCTCTCTCTCGGTGAAAATTTTTTTGTCATCTGGGTCTGTGCTGGGAAGTGTTTCTCTTGTATGTGTTAATAAATAGGTTTTTTCCACTTTTCCCCCTGAGTGAAATTTTTTTTCTTAAGTCCAGTGGGATAAAGAATTGGGGGTTTATTTCCTGGGAAGCTCTTCTGGGGGATTTTTCCCTAAGTTTGTCCAAACTTGGACATTTCTTATTTGGTGGCCCGTACGGGGAGGGAGAAAGTGGAAAAAACTTTAATAACATCTTGTTTTTAATTGGCCTGTATTGATATCAGTATGTTTTTTAAAGCCATGATGTCTTTTGAATTGGAAGCCTGCCTGTATGTTTGCTCTTTAGAGTTTTTTGAAATCTTAATACCCTTGTGGTCTTTGGGCCTGTTCTCTTACTCAGAGATAGCCCCAGTGTTGTCTCTAGCACGTAGCTTTTTCATGAAAGGGGTATTAACCAAAATACTCATTGGGCTAGGCTTGGTTGTTATGATCTGCCAGAAGTTTATGAAGGTGTTAGAATCCACTTCAGGGATGTACAAGTCGTGGCTTGTGTTGTGCACTCAATTCATTAGAGGAGAAGCAAGCAAAGAGGATTTTTTGCCTTTATTTTCCTTCTTCTCCCCTGAATTATTTACATCTCTGTTAGAAAATGTTCAGCTCTCCCTGAGTGTAAAGAAAACCATCTTTCTGGTATTTAATTTAGTAAGTTTTTTCTATACTATCTGCAGTTTATACAGAATGAAAGCTGAGATTTCTAGGGATGCAGGTGTTACAACCCCTGATTTGGTAGCAAAGCAGAGTGTAAAGAATTCTGAGTGGTGTGGCAAATGGGAGGAACTGGGCCAAATTCTAAAAGAGTTTTCTGAACCTATAATCTGGGATTTTTCATCTGAACAAATTCAAGACCCAGTCAAGACTGTGAAGTACTTAAAAGAAAGGTGTCAGGACAATTCTAAGGAAAAGAAAATCACTGCAGTGAGCGGGGGCTCTGGCGTACGCTTATCGAACCCTGTTAGATAGTGTAGGACAACAAACAAAAGAGAGGAACAGAGAGATAACGTAGCTACTATTCCAGTTACTCAGACTGCAGTTAACACCTCAGGTTCCAGGACAAGGGCAAAATTAGACAGCAAGCTTCAACCTATGGCTGTGGCTACCAGTACCAGGAGTAAAAAGTGCACAAAGAAAACAGATCGGCCGGTGGAGGATAATGATGATGAGGATGCAGGAGAAGGACCTTCAACTCCCCCTGATATAAAATCCGGAGTTAAAGTGACTGATGAGAGATCAGAAACTAATAATGAGTCCTTTTCCCTGAAAGATCTTCATGGTCTAAGAAAAGATTATACAAGGCGACCTGATGAATCCATAATTAGTTGGCTGGTCCGGCTTTGGGATGCGGCAGGTGAGGCAACCACCCTGGATGGCACGGAAGGCGAGACATTTGGGATCCCTGTCTCAAGATCCAGTCATCGATCAAGGTATGATGAGGAGAGCTAATCCTCAGAGCCTCTGGTCAAGTGTATTGGACAGTGTGGCACAAAGATATCTCTGCGCTGATGACCTGTACATGCAGCAGACCAGATGGAAAACCATTGGGCAGGGAATCCAACATTTGAGAGTGATGGCGGTGGCAGAAATTATTTTCTCAGATGACGTAACAACTAGAAATCCAGATCTGGTACCGTGCACACCGATTATGTGGAGGAAGCTTGTGAGGCTTGGACCATCTGACCATGCCTCAGCTCTTGCAATCATGAAACCAGAAGACACATACGAGACAGTGCTTGATATGGCAAAGAAGCTTCGGGCATACGCTGATGCTGTGCATGGCCCAACGCATGCCAGGATTGCAGCCGTGGAAACACGTTTACAGAACTTAGAGGATAAGTTGGAGGAAAACCATAAGAATCTGAGAGAGGAAATCAAGGAGGATCTCCTCCAAATCTCAGCTGTGCAAATCAGTCGTCCTGGCAGTCAACGCAGACGCCTCCTCTGCTGAGGAGAGAAGGTACACCCCACGTGCGGAGTTGTGGTTTTTCTTGCGTGACTGCGGAGAAAACATGAAGAGGTGGGATGGAAAGCCCACAGCTGTTCTGGCACGACGAGTGCGTGATTTGAAAGAAGACAAGGCTCAACAAGAAGGTTCCACCAGAAAGAGAGCAGCTCCAGTCGCCCGGAACCACAGTGCCACATATGAGGAGGATGATGACGACATGTCCGATTCACTTGAAGGAACTTCTAAGACCTATGCCCCATCAAAAAGGACAAACAGGCTTAGAGAAGCCCTGCCTCTAGCCAGGGTGAGGCCAGGGAAAACCAAGTGTTTTGGACCGTGTGGATTCGGTGGCCTGGCACATCGAAACCACAGAAGTATAAAGCTTTAGTGGACACTGGAGCACAGTGTACTATATTTCCATCAGGATCTGTAGGAGAAGAGACCGTTTCTATTGCTGGTGTAACAGGTAGATCACAGAACTTTACCATAGTGGAAGCGAAAATGAGTCTAACCAAAAGAGAGTGGAAGAGATACCCGATTGTGACTGGCCCAGAGGCCCCGTGTATTTTGGGAATAGATTTCCTTCAAGCTGGTATTTTAAGGACCCAAAAGGCTTCAAGTGGGCATTTGGGACAGCGGCTGTGATGGCGGAGAGAATCCGGCAATTGAACACCCTGCCCGGACTATGTGAGAATCCAATTGCCGTGGGACTCCTGAGGGTAGAGGAGCAGAGGGTACCGATTGCCACTTCGATAGTACATCGTCGGCAATATAGAACAACTCAGGATGCTGTGATCCCAATCCATAAGATGATCCGGGAGCTGGAGAGCCAAGGGTGGTGAGCAAAACCCACTCACCCTTCAACAGTCCCATCTGGCCTGTGCGCGCAAGTCTGACGGAGAATGGAGATTGACAGTGGACTACCGCGCATTGAATGAAGTCACCCCACCACTGAGCTGCCGTGCCGGACATGCTGGAGCTCCAGTACGAGCTGGAGTCCAAGGCAGCAAGGTGGTATGCCACCATTGACATTGCCAATGCGTTTTTCTCCATTCCTTTGGCAGCAGAATGCAGGCCGCAGTTTGCTTTCTCCTGGAGGGGCGTGCAGTACACCTGGAACCGACTGCCCCAGGGTGGAAGCACAGCCCCACCATCTGCCATGGGCTGATCCAGGCTGCACTGGAAAAGGTGAGGCTGCAGAACATTTGCGGTACATCGATGACATCATTGTGTGGGGAAACACAGCAGAAGTGTTTGAGAAAGGAGAGGAAATTATCCGAATTCTCCTTGAAGCCGGTTTTGCCATCAAGAAGAATAAAGTTAAGGGACCTGCTCGTGAGATCCAGTTCCTAGGAGTGAAGTGGCAAGATGGAAGACGTCAGATTCCTACTAATGTTATTAATAAAATCACAGCTATGTCTCCGCCTACTAACAAGAAGGAAACACAAGCTTTCTTGGGTGCTGTAGGCTTTTGGAGAATGCACATCCCCAAGTACAGTCAGATTGTGAGCCCTCTTTTCCAGGTTACTCGGAAAAGAATGATTTTCATTGGGGCCCAGAACAACAACAAGCCTTCATCCAGATTAAACAAGAGATCGCCCATGCAGCAGCTCTTGGCCCCGTCAGGACGGGGCCAGATGTGAAGAATGTGCTCTACTCTGCAGCTGGAGTCTTGGAGTCTGTGGCAGAAGGTGCCTGGTGAAACCCAAGGCTGACCCCCTGGGATTCTGGAGCAGAAGTTACAGAGGGTCTGAAGGCAATTATACCCGACAGAAAAGGAAATCTTGGCTGCTTATGAGGGAGTCCAAGCTGCTTCAGAGGTGATTGGCACAGAAGCACAACTCTTTCTGGCACCCCGGTTGCCAGTGCTGGGGTGGATGTTCAGTGGGAAGGTTCCTTCCACCCACCATGCCACCAGTGCCACATGGAGCAAGTGGATAGCCGTCATTCGCGAGCGCGCCCGGATCGGGAAATTAAATCACCCAGGGATGTTAGAAATAATTACCAACTGGCTAGAGGAGAAAGTTTTGTTGTGACAGACGAGGAACAAGAACCGGTGACCCGGGCTGAAGAAGCACCACCTTACAACCAGCTACCGGCAAAAGAAATTCGCTATGCCCTGTTCACCGGCGGTTCCTGTCGCATTGTAGGGACAAATCGGAAATGGAAAGCAGCTGTATGGAGCCCTACACGACGGGTTGCAGAAGCTACTGAAGGAGAAGGAGTGTCTAGTCAATTCGCTGAACTCAAAGCTGTCCAACTGGCTTTGAATATTGCCGAAAGAGAGAGGTGGCCAAAGCTCTATATTTACACTGATTCCTGGATGGTAGCCAACACTTTGTGGGGATGGCTGCAGAGATGGAAAAGAGACGAACTGGCAGCGCAGAGGAAGACCAATCTGGGCTGCTAAAACTGGAAAGACATAGCTACTCGGTTAGACAAGCTACCCGTGAAGGTTCGCCATGTGGACGCCCATGGTCCCAGAAGTAGAGCTAATGAAAAACAGCGAAATAACCATCAAGTAAATCAAGCAGCAAAAATAAAGGAGTTGGAAATAAATTTAAATTAGAAACATAAAGGAAAGTTGTTCCTGGCTCGATGGGCCCATGATGCCTCAGGCCATCAAGGGAGGGATGCCACCTATAAGTAAGCACGAAACCGAGGAGTAGATCTTACCATGAACAGCATTACTCAAGTTATTCATGATTGTAACACTTGCGCTGCCATCAAGCAGGCCAAGCGGGTGAAGCCCCTCTGGTATGGAGGATGGTGGTCCAAGTACAGGTATGGGGAGGTTTGGCAGATTGATTACATCGCACTGCCTCAGACCCGCCAGGGCAAACGTTATGTGCTGACCATGGTGGAAGCCACCACCGGATGGTTGGAGACCTACCCTGTATCTCACGCTACTGCCCGCAACACCATCCTGGGCCTGGAAAAACAGGTCCTTTGGAGGCATGGTACCCCTGAGAAAATAGAGTCAGACAATGGGACTCATTTTAAGAATAACCTTGTCAACACTTGGGCTAGGGAACACGGTATTGAGTGGGTGTACCACATCCCTTACCATGCACCAGCTGCAGGTAAAGTGGAGAGGTACAATGGATTGTTAAAGACCACCTTAAAGGCATTGGGTGGGGGATCCTTTAAGAATTGGGAGCAGCATTTGGCAAAGGCCACTTGGTTAGTCAACACTCGAGGTTCCACCAGCCGAGCAGGTCCTGCCCAATCTGAGTGCCTTAATACAGTAGATGGAGACAAAGTCCCAGCGGCCCATGTCAGAGGATTGTTAGGGAATCCTGCCTCGAGTACAGGCAAACCCATTCGGGGGATTGCCTTTGCTCAAGGACCTGGATGTACTTGGTGGATAATGCAGAAAGATGGAACAACCCGCTGTGTACCTCAGGGAGATCTGACTGTGGGATGAGACAGAAGGAATATGTAAATGTTGAAGGTTTGAGCAAGTCAGAGGAAGTGTTCATATTGTGTTTAATGAGTGTATATCCCAATCGTGTGTCAATGATCACGATATGGGATAAGGGGTGGAATGTCCTGGGTTGATGTTTTGACTGACTCCTCACCCTTGATTTGCCGCTGGGCTTGGCTTGGGGAGGGGCTCGCACGGCTGCACGCTTGGCTCTGGCTGCTGCTGCGGGTGGCTATCGCTGCTGTGGTGGTGGCTCGTGGCCTGGTTTGTGAGTTAGCTGGTTTTTTTGCTTGATGTTTTTTTTTACTTTATATTGCTTGAATTATTTGGTTTAGCTCGCTGCTGTTTAAGGCTTGCTGGCTATTCCGGCTGTTTTTTTCTTTCTCTCTCTCCCCCTCTCCCTTCTCCCCCTCACCCCCGAGGATTCAGCACCAGCTCCGGAGGAACCCTGCGGCCTGCCTCTGGACACCGGCCAGAGAAGCGTTTCGCCCTTCTAGTGAAGATCGAAGCATCCAAGTTTCTCTCTCTCTCTCGGTGAAAATTTTTTTGTCATCTGGGTCTGTGCTGGGAAGTGTTTCTCTTGTATGTGTTAATAAATAGGTTTTTTCCACTTTTCCCCCTGAGTGAAATTTTTTTTCGTAAGTCCAGTGGGATAAAGAATTGGGTTTTTTTTCCTGGGAAGCTCTTCTGAGGGTTTTTTCCCTAAGTTTGTCCAAACTTGGACAGTCAGGTTTAACAAGACCAAGTGTTGGGTCCTGCACTTAGGCCACAATAACCCGTGCAGTGTTACAGGCTGGGGACAGAGTGGCTGGACAGTGGCCAGGCAGAAAGGGAGCTGGGGAACTGATGGACAGCAGGCTGGACATGAGCCAGCAGTGTGCCCAGGTGGCCAAGAAGGCCAATGGCTCCTGGCCTGGATGAGGAATGGTGTGGCCAGCAGGAGCAGGGCAGTGATTCTTCCCCTGTGCTCAGCACTGGTTGGGCAGCACCTCAAGTACTCTGTCCAGTTCTGGGTGTTACACTGTGGAAACTCATGGAGCCCTGGGCATTGTGACTCAGCAGGACCTCGTGGAACTAAGGAGTGAATTGTGACTCTTCCATACTTCATGGAATCAAAGGGCCATTGTGGATCTTCAAAGCCTTGTGGCACCCAGGGGACCACAGTGACACTGTTGGGCTGCATGGAACCAAGGGGCCATGGTGACACTATGGGGCCTTGTAGGACCAAGGAACTCTTTTGGTTCCCTGGAAATTGTGGCAATTGTGTCACCATGGAACCAATGAGAGCACTGTGACACTACGCTGCACCGTGGCACTAAGGATTCCTCTTACAGCGCGGGGCACATGGAACCAAGGGGCCATTGTGACACTGCTGAACCAAAGGTCCATTGGGACACTGTGGGCCCCCAGGGAACCAAAGGTCCCTTTTGACATTGCAGGGCCTCATGGAATCCTGAAGACTACTGTGAAACTTTGAGGCCTTATTGGATCAAGGGGCCCTTCAGGGCCTCATGGAACCAATGAGACCCCATAGAACCAAGGGTCCATTGTGACCCTGTGGTACCAAAGTGTCATGGGTTGATCCAGGCCAGATGTCAGGCACCCATGACAGCTGCTCACTGACTCCCCTTTGTGTCTGGACAAAGGAGAGAAAATTTAATAAAGGGTTTGAATCAAGGGTCTAAAAGAATTAAAAGGGTTAAGAGTTTAGTTTTATATATTTATGTTTATATATTTTCTATATTTAGCAATATATATTAATTAAGTTGAGCAAGAGGAATAGAACCAAAGTAGAAGGGTTAATTATTAGAAGATGGAGCTAATTAGAGCTAAGACAATATGTCATTTGCTTGCCTTTGTTGTATTTGTAGAAGCAGGCTGGGAGGATAGGGCATTGTAAATATGAAGAAACTGTAAGTGCACCTGGGCCCCAAAACCAGCCAGAACCAGGCTGGGGTGCTTGGACTATGGCCAAGGGACCAGAGGGCCTGCCAACAAGACAAAGGTCAAAAGTTTACCATGAGGAAGACATCCCTGCCTTTATCCTAGCAGACCACTGACCCATTTCAAGAACCATCGACCCATTTCAAGCAAAAAACTTCTCAAGTATAAAAGGAGTTTGAACTCATTTTAATATGAAGTGGGGGTTGGTGGGGTTAGGTAATGGATATGTACAGGTGTATTGGGTAATTATATGAATATGTAAGATTTTTGGGAATAAATGGAGAGCAGGAGCTCTGTGAATTTTGCACACCTATTTGGGAGGTTACTCCTGGTGTGCCCGGTGCTGTCAATAAACATTCCACTTTCTAACTTTCATTAGTTGGAGAGTCCTTTCAGTGCTTCATTTTGGCGAGCCAGGCAGGAGAAGCTCTATCTGGCTGCAGGATCAGACCTGGCTGTGGACATCTCTGGCGCGCCACCGGGATCTTCCTGGGGGACCTCCACTCCCCGGCTGCTCATTGCGGGGACAGACAAGACCTACTGGGACTGTGGACAAACAGCACGTTTAAAATTATGGAAAGTAGCCTATAAAGCGTATGCGTGGCTAAAAGGCTGTTGATAAGTTACAGGAGATGTGCTGCACACAACATGAGCCTGTACAGTTCTACTTGCAAGCAACAGAAGGATTTAGTTGCCGGTGAAAGGATTTGCCATGACACTAAGGACCCGCAAGAAATTCTAGGGGTGAATTGGGCAAATTCTCGTTTGTTGCTGCTATTTTGATTGTGTGCTGTTATTTTTTGATTGTGCCCTGACTCTGCAAGTGGCTGCATGAGGGATTGGTGAATTGTACTTAGGTACAAAGTGAGAGAGAGGCCCCAGTTCGCACTCCCGTTTTCTGGCCACCACAGTGGCCAAAGATGGGCAAAGTGAGTGGAATGGTTGCCCGTGCTGTATGAAATGTGTGAATGTTGATCTATTTTAATGTGGAGCCTTCAACGGTTATTTTGCATTTTTGTGATACTACTGCCCTCTTGTGTCAAAAGCTATAGTTGCAAAAAACTGGAAGCATCATTTGATATTAGCTGTGCTGTCCATTTATTTTGTGAGCTGTTAGAAGTGGCTGTTGAAGCTCGAGCCGAAGCTGAAAGGGCCTGGCTGTCTAGGCAGACTCTTCCCAGATGGTTCCAGCTTGAACCAGGTGAGTTTTTGATGGCAGTGGGGAACTGGACCCCTGTAAGGTGACAGTACAGTAGGATAGATAGGGTGTTCTTGGGAGAAGTATACTCGAGCCAGACTAATTCTTATCTGGCTTTTGATTGTGAACTACCCCAGTTGAGAGAAGACTCAGAAATCCATTGAGGTGGGGGACGAGCAGGAGTAATTCCTTGTTTTGTGTGTGGGCTGACAATCTTCCACTGGGAGCTGAAGGGAGGATGCTTGTTAAAATACTTTTTTCCACAATGGATTTAGAGGCAGGGGAAAGGGTTTCTAAGAACTATCAAAGGTAACCGATAGGCACTGCTAAATGGCTAAGATATATGGTTAAATAACACAACCCAGATTGGGCAGATACACAGTTACTGTTGGATGCTTTAACTGAGACAGAAAAGCAGGTAATCTTGAAAACAGCAGGGGACTTAGCAGAAAATGTTTATAAAAGAACACAGCAGGATTTTAAGGAATTTTTCCCTCTCCAGGATCCACGCTGGGATCCAAATAAGGAAGAGAAGATGGAAAAATTAGAAAACTACCAAGAAGTCATAATAAAAGGAATGGAGAAGGCAATCCCTAAAACCATAAACTGGTCGGCCCTATATACAGTTAAACAAAGTCCTTCTGAATCCTCTTCTGAATTTACAGGATGCAATGCGTTGCTATACATCTTCAGATCCTGAATCTGAAGAAGAGATACAGCAATTAGTAAATTTATTTTTAGGACAGCCTACAGGAGACATTAAATGCAAACTTCAGAAGATTTGGGGACCAATGGGGAGAAATTTAGAAACTTTACTAGGCATGGAGAGTTTTCAGCAATCGAGAGAAAGGATATAAACAAAAGGATGAGGAAATTAGTAGCAGTAGTAAGAGAAGAAGGGAAATGTGAACAAGGTCCACCAAAGCAAGGTCCACCCTAGCTAGGGAAAGAGCAATGTGCATTTTGCCAAAAATTGGACACTGGAAAAACCAGTGCGCAGAATGGAGAAAAGACGACAACCAGCGAAGGGGAGATGGGAGACGAGAGAGGGTGGTTGCACACGTTAAGGAAGACTGAGGAGGACCAGAGAGTCTTTCCCTAATGAACCCTTGGGTTATAATCAAGCTAGGGGACAAGGAAAAGAAAATGGATTTTTTGGTAGATACAGGAGCAACATACTCGGTGTTAAATAAAGCTTTAATGCCTATGACAGATGAGTATGTTATGGTGAGGGGCAACTGGCCAATCTGAAAAAGCATATTTTTGCAAACCGTTAAAATATAAACTTGGGAAAGAATGGGGAATTCATAAATTTTTATACATGCCCAATTCTCCGAAGGCACTTCTGGGCAGAGATTTGTTGGAACAGTTGGAAGCAAAAATCACATTTAAAAATGGGAAATTAGTTCAGAGGTAAAGGATCAACAATATGTGGAACTGCTAAGTTTAATGTTAACAATTAATGAGACCAAAACTGAGGATGAAGAAGAAATTACCAAGAAAATAATGGACCAGGTGTTTCCTGGGGCATGGGTTCTAATATACCAGGGAGAACAAAGAATGCACCTCTGGTGCAAATCAAACTTGAAGAAGGAAAGCAACCAGTCAGGGTTAAACAGTATCCCTTAAAAAGGAAGATAGAGAAAAGATTAGCCTGAGAATTGAGAACTTTTTGCAGCTAGGGCTATTGAGAGAGTGCCAGTCTGATTTTAATGCTCATATTTTGTCTGTTAAAAAGCCCAAAGTGTCATATTGAGTAGTACAGGACCTATGAGCTGTTGATAAAATAACTAAAGGATCTACACTCAGTGGTAACAAACCCATACACATTGTTAACATGCTTAACACCTGAACTAAGCTGGTTTACTGTTTTAGATTTGAAAGATGCTTTCTTTTGCCTCCCTCTCCATGAAGCCAGCCAAAAATATTTGCATGTGAATGGGAAAACCCCAAGAGTAGGCGTAAGACCCTACTCACATGGTCAGTACTGCCTCAAAGGTTTAAACACGGTCCCACAATATTTGGAGAACAACTTGCAAGAGATCTGTAATCCTGGAAAGCCCCATCAGAAGGACAGCAGTTGCAGTGCGTGGACGACCTCTTGATAGCCACTCAAACACAAGAGGCATGCGTAGACTGGTACAAGGATGGCAACCTCCTGAACCTTTTAGGTCTACAAGGGTACAGAGTATCTCAGAAAAAGGCTCAGGCAGTAAAACAGTCATGCACCTGGATTATGAGGTCAGTGCTGGACAGAGGACTCTGGGGCAGGACCGCAAAGAAGCAATTTGCCAGACCCCAAAACCCCAGAAAATGAAGGAACTGAAAGCCTTTCTGGGAATGACGGGGTGGCGTAGGCTGTGGATTTATAATTACGGACTGTTGGTTAAACCCCTGTATGCCCTGATTACGGAAAGGAACAGAGATCTCCAATGGACAGAAGAAGCTACATGAGCCTTCGACCAGTTAAAGAAAACCCTCATGTCGGCTCCCACTCTCGGGCTCCTGGATGTGAGTAAGCCATCCTCTGTTTTCTCATGAGAAGCAGGGGATTGCCCTGGGGATACTGGCACAGGACTTGGGCCCGTATCAAAGAGCAATTGCTTACTTTTCCAAGCAGCTGGATGCGGCGGCAAAAGGATGGCCAGGATGTCTCAGAGCTTTTGCTGCAATGGTGATGAATGTCCAGGAAGCACGAAAATTCACCCTAGAGCAGAAGATGACTGTGCTGGTTTCCCACAGTGTCGGCAGTGCTGGAGGTAAAAGGTGAACATTGGCTTTCCCCACAGACATGCCTGAAATACCAAACCATAATGGTAGAGCAGGATGATTTGCAGATTGTAGTCACTAACCTTGTGAACCCAGCTTCCTTTCTCAGTGGGAATACAGGGGAACCAGTGATCTACGATTGCCTGGAAACCATTCAGGCCACTGACTCCAGTTGTCCAAATCTGAAGGACTCTCCTCTGGATGACACTGAGAGCTGGTTTACTGATGGAAGCAGCTATGTCATCAGTGGAAAGAGACATGCTGGGTATGCAGTTATTACTTGCAGAGAGGTAATAGAGTCTGGAGCGTTACCGACAAACACCTCTGCACAAAATGCTGGAATAATTGCCTTAACTCGTGCTTTAGAGTTAGCAAAAGGGAAAGAAATTAGCATTTACACAGACTCAAGGTGTGCATTTGAAGTGGTGCATGCACCTGGAGCCATCTAAAAAGAAAGAGGACTGTTGAATTCCCAGAGGAAAAGCATCAAGCATGCACAGGAGATAATAAAAGTCCAACTACCTGAGAAGGTAGCTATTATGAATATCAAGGAGTTGTTGGTTTCTTCTCTCTCCAGTCCCGTTTGGCTAGCTCTGGACCACTGGAGATGAAGAGAGCCAGCAAGGACAAAGGTAAAAGACAAGGAGGCTCTTTCTCCCAGGACACAGTCCCACAGTTTATTGCCTAACAACTTCCAGGGGAAAAAGAGAGTGAGCAGAAGGTGGCAGGGAATTTTAAACTCAGGGGAAGGGGAGGAAAGGAGAACCATAACCAATGGGATACAGCCAATGGGGAGTGGTGAAGGGAGGACTGAACAAACACCACAAACTCGAGGGAGTACAGAATGAGCTATTCAGTGCAATATACAAAATAAACTATTTAGAGAAGTACAACATCAGGGCACACCAGAAAGTGAGGTCTGAATTGGAGGAAGGGAACAAGCTGGCAGACACAAAGGCAAAAGAAGTGGCCAAAGGTGAGGTAGCCACTGAGGCAGCTTTAGTCCCAGATGGACAGATTTCCCTGGAAAGTAAGCCAAAGTATAAAAAAAAGAATAATAAGCTTATTAGGCATGAAAAGGAAAGCTATAATCAGGATGGGTGGGCTGCTACAGAGGGAGAAAAAGGAAAACCTGTCATCCCCTCCTATCTCCTATGTCACTAGTAAAAGAGGAACATCAGAAAACACTCTGGGGAGTAAATGCCTTATACAATTATTTAAAGGACAAAATGATGGCCAGAAATTTACAGGGACGGTCATTCAAGTGACCTGACAATGTAGTCTTTGCCTCCAAACTAAACCCAAAAATATCCCCAAGCCAAAGCTAGGGCAAATTGGAAAAGGCTATGGTCCTGGACAACAGTGGCAAATTGATTCCTCAGAACATCCAAGAAAAAGGGGATATCAATATTTACTGGTATTAACAGATACCTTTTCAGGGTGGCCAGAAGCCTTCCCTACCAGAACTGCCAAAGCATGAGAGGTAACCAAAGCATTGTTCCAAGAAATAATAGCATGCTTTGGAGTTCCAGCCACAATATCCTCGGATGGAGGACCACACTTTATTTCAAAAACTGTACAGCAAATTAGGTGCCAATTAGGCATAGATTGGGAACTCCACGCCCCATATCACCTTCAGTCAAGTGGCCAAGTAGAGAAAATGAACCACTTAATCAAGAAAAAATTGTAAGGCTAGGACAAGAAGCAAAATTACCCTGGCCCAGGCTCTTCCTTTGGCATTACTGCGAATTCAGACTAAACCAAAAAGAAAACAAAATTAAGTCCTTTTGAGATACTATATGGAAAACCATATGGGGTAGAGGAAGGAACACCAACCCAAGTAGGGGAAGAAACCCTACACAGATACACGGTGGTCATAAACATAAAAACTTGAGAAATTGAAAAGTTGGCTGGGGCTCAAAGCGAGAGAACTTGATGGGCCAATACATGATATATGGCCTGGATATTATGCATATGTTAAGTGTCTTGCAGAGAAAACTTCAGAGCGCAGTGAACTAAAAGCTAAAATCTTACTTGGGAAAAATGAATAGATTGTGAGTGAAAATTTTGGGGTTTCCTTGTGAAAATCCAGAAAAGTGTTCCTAGCCAGAATCAAGCAGGTGTAACCTGGAAAGCTGTGGCTTTTACGATCATAACCATGACTATGGCTACAGCGGCCATCAGTACAAGATCCCCATGTGTTGTAATTCAATAAATGAGATATAAGGAATGAATCAACAAACCTGGCCATCTTCTGGCTAGCTCCCGGTTCATGTCCCCCTTCCTGTGACCTTCCCCTGTGACCTCGTACCCTACCGGGAGTTCCTGTATTCTGACCCTATCCCCTGTGTCCTTATCCCATTGGCTGCTAGCCAAAGCCACTCCCCATTCCCTCTCCTGAAGACGGAGATCCCAAGAGGGATCTTCCTCTTTCCTCTTTCCTCCTTCATCCATCGGGCCACGCCATCGCCACAGAATAAAGCTGACATAAGGAAGAGCCTCTTTTGGAATCCTTTTCCATCCATGCTAAAACATACATTGTCTTATCTTAAGTAATTAGGAAAAGACAAAGAATCATTTTAGCAGTTGGCGCCGACCGTGGGGCTTAATTTTAGATCTTATTTTGCCTGAAGTCCCAGTTTTAGGGCTTTAAAGGCCGGTTAGGTTGATCAACTACCTCCGTGGTTGGAGCGGTTTTACCAGCCCCGAGTCTAGGAGGGTGAGACAGGCAACTTCTTCGTGGACTCGGAGAAGCCGTCTTTGGATCGGAACTTTTGCAAAGTTGCTGGCGAGACCGCTCTCCGTCTGAGAAAGGTAACCCCAAGGTAACCCCCGAAGTACAGGGGAGGGGGTTTTCAGACGGATTAGCTCAGACTCGTGGGGGAGGTTGGTACCCCGCGGGTGGAGCAGCGGCGGCAGTTCCAGCGTGAGCGGAGCGCGTGGGCGGTGTTGCAATCCCGCCTGGCAGTACTTGTGCTCAGCCAGCTCTGCCTGGCCTGTGTTGAGGTATTGGCGTCGCACAGCGCCGGAGTTTTCCCTGAAGTGGGATTCCTCCGGGATCGCCTGTGTGGCTATTACGGGCAACCACGTGTAGTAATAAAGCCCAGCACCCCCACCTGGGTTTTGCAAACGGACTGCTATTGTGTAACTCTTCTGTAAAAGACAGGGAATCGTGCATTTTGTTTTTATAACATCGAAATGGGGGCGAATGTTTCAGCACAACAAAAGAGTATTATTTCTCAGCTTAAAGAAATGTTAGATGCACAGCATGTTGTAATTTCTAAGAAACACATTAGAAAGTTTGTTAAGTGGTTGTCTCGAGAAGTTATGGAATTTGAAAAGCAAAATATCAAATCTATTTTATTTTGGGACAGTGTTGGAGATTTATTAACTTCTAAAAATACAGAAAGGCGATACCACTGTTGCTTTATTTTTGCCTATATTTTTAAATATTCACAAACAATTATCACAATTGGAGAACAAAAATCAACCACAGGAAAATTCTTTACAACCCTCTTTACCTAATTCGGAACCTCCTGTCCCTGAATTAAAGAGAAATCAGAAATATCTCCAGAAACTTGGTTCCTCCAAAATACACAGAATTCGAATCTCCTGAACAATTTGCTATAAACTTACCATCGTATCCTCCTCTGTCGCTATTGCCCTCTCAACAACCTAGTTTAGAAAATCGCCCTTCTCTAGTGCAAGGGGAAAAACTTGTAGTAAATTCTAATACTATGCCTTTTTCTTCCAATAATCCGTTCCGCATCCACCTCCAATTTCTGCTCAATATTTTCCTGGTTATTGTAACCCATCTTTCCAAGCTATACCGCTTTCTAACGCTTTTTCTAACACTGGGACACAGAACAGTGGGAGCCCCGGGAGTGCAGCCGCAGAGGGAGGGGGAGGGAAGCACGTGTCCCAGGTACACAGACACCTTCTGCAGAGGCACAGAAACAATTAACCCCTAACTCACTGACTAACCCTGAATCTCACCAGGCTTTTGAAGCAGCACCAGTTGTTTATTTAGGTAAAAGGAACGGTAAAAGAAGCTACCAACCACTACCATACCAAGATAAAAAAGAAATTTGCAAGGTACAAAGGGAGTTTGGAAGGCAAAGTGCAATATTTAAGGGAATGATGAGAGCAACTTTTACATCAAATGAACTAGTTCCACATGATTTAAAAGACCTTTTCAGGTGTTTGCTAACCCCTGCTGAATATGAATTATGGTTTAATGTTTGGAAACGTTCTTTAAGCAGTCTTTTAACAGAGCTTCACAAAAATCCTGAACATTCCAAAGATTCTGAGAATAATGAAATTACATTAGATCATTTATGTGGGGAGGGGGAAATACATTGCCCAGAAAAGCAAACTCGGTTATTGTCTAAATTTATTTTGGATAAGGTTTGTGAGGTAGCTGAACAGGCTTTTATCAAATTGCCAACTGTTGAAGTAACTTCTAGTTATGTAAATATTAAACAATATCCTTCTGAGAATTTTTTGAGTTTTATAGATCGTTTGAAGACACAGGTGGAACGCCAGGTACAGAATCCAGCCATGCAGGCAGAACTGATTAAGGAATTAGCAGAGAAAAACGCCAATGAAGCCTGTCGCAGAGTCATTCTAAGCCTGCCCCTGTACCCAGAACCAACCCTAGCACAGATGATTGAAGCCTGCTCCCGTAAAGCAGAATTGTTCAGTGTTCCAGAGAGGACCACAAGTCCAACACCTCCTGAGCCTCCAGGACCTGATCCACCACAAATGAAGAAGCCGCAGTTATCATCGCAGCAGCTGAAGAAGATCACCTGTTTCCAGTGTCAGCAGCAAGGACATTTTGCTAGGGACTGTCCTCAAAGCAGGAAACAGAACAAAATCAGCAAACAAAAAAACTAGAACTGAGGCGCGGGCCTGCCTTAAACACCATAGCGCGCCAGGATATAAATTCTGCAGGCTATACTGTAGCAAAAGCCTCTCTCTTAAAAGCAAGGGGGGAGGATGGGATGGACAATGTGGGTATAACAGATAATGTTAATGTTAAATGTTCTCCTAACAAAGTCAGGCAGTTCTGTGGCCGTATTAGGCTACAAACTACCAAAGGTTTTCATTTCAGATCTGCTGAGTGGACCATCATTACAGTAGACATCTCAAGTCCTTTAATTGATATGACGGTTTGCCACATGGAGAGTGAGTATTTTGTTGTGGGAGACACAGCACACACACCCTCAGAAATTGAAATAGCTCCTATGATCATTAAGGGGAAAATATCTGGTGTTATCATATTAGCTCGTTGTCCACAAGCACCTTTCTATTTGGGTGAGGGACAGTACTGGCCCAAGCTTTTCCTATTCCAGCAAATATCACAGCAGATAATAAATCACCAGAGGTTTACTGGGCAGAGACAGTGAAGGAGGAAAAGCCTTCTCTAGCATGCAACATGACACATGGAACAGACCATCTACATGTGAAGGGTGTTTTGGATACAGGTTCTGATGTAACCATAATACCTGAAAAGATGTGGCCTTCACATTGGGAATTGCAACCTGTTGCAGGGCAAATTCAGGGTATTGGCGGTGTTAAATTAGCGCAAATATCAAAACGGATTGTACAAATTGAGGGACCGGATGGCAAATTGGCCAGTGTTCGTCCGTTTGTAATAGATTATAAGTGTCCCCTATGGGGAAGAGATTCCATGTCACAATGGGGAGTTAAAATGATAATTCCAAAAACTCCCCAGGATTTTTAGAAGCGGCCACCGTGGAGTGCCGGGTCCAGAAGCTGACATGGCTAAGTGACACACCTATCTGGACTACACAGTGGCCGTTAAGAAAGGAAAAGTTACAGGCACTTCAAAAACTTGTAGATGAACAATTGGCAAGAGGTCATATAGTAGAAACAACAAGCCCCTGGAATTCTCCAATTTTTGTAATAAAAAAACCAAAAACAGACAAATGGAGATTATTGCATGATCTTAGGGGAATAAATAAAGTAATTCAAGACATGGGATCTCCTCAACCTGGGATGCCTTCTCCAACTATGTTACCTAGAGATTGGCAATTGGCAGTTATAGATATCAAAGATTGTTTTTTCCATATCCCATTACACCCTGAAGATGCTCCCAGGTTTGCATTCTCAGTACCATCATTAAACAGAGAGGCACCAATGAAGAATATCACTGGAAAGTGCTTCCACAGGGCATGAAGTGTAGTCCTGCTATCTGCCAGTGGTATGTAGCTTCATTGTTGTCTCCGGTGCGGGCACAGAAAAAGGAAGCAATAATTTTGCATTACATTGATGATGTGCTGGTGTGTGCTCCTGATAACTCCACCCTCCAGGACACGCTTGACCTAGTAGTTAAAGTTTTAACCTCTGCTGGATTTCAATTACAGGATGACAAGGTTCAAAGGATGCCACCTTGGAAGTATCTGGGCCTAGAGATCACTGCCAGGACCATTGTTCCACAGAAATTAGAAATTAATTGTAATCCTAAAACTTTAGCAGATCTCCACTCCTGTGTGGATCTCTGAATTGGGTAAGACCATGGTTAGGCCTCACTAATGAGGACTTAGAACCCCTTTCAATTTATTGAAAGGGGAGAGAAACTAGTTTCTCCTAGGGAACTGACACCTGAGGCAAAAGCTGCAATTGAAAAGGTACAGAAAGCTCTGTCTGAAAGGCAGGCACACCGCTATCACCCTGAACTGCCTTTCAAATTCATTGTTTTGGGGAAACTGCCACACTTGCATGGGTTAATATTCCAGTGGATTGAGGGGCAGAGACTCACTCTTAATCATAGAATGGGTCTTCCTCTCCCACCAAAGATCCAAAACTATTACACAACCGCAAGAGCTGATGGCACAGTTAATTCAAAAAGCAAGGATGAGGCTGCGTGAGCTGTCTGGGTCTGATTTCACATGCATACACCTGCCAGTTAAACTTTCTGGGGAGGGAAAGAATTCTCCTGAAAGGTTAACAAAAGAGATGTTTGAGCATTTGCTGCAGAGCAATGCCAGCCTCAGATATCTCTGGACAGCTACAGTGGACAGATATCTGTTCACAGCCCAGCTCATAAGTTGTTCAATGAGGAATTTCACCTCATACCTCGTGAAAGAGGAGCAGGAGACCGCTCGAGGCACTCACAGTGTTCACAGATGCATCGGGGGCCTCCCATAAGTCGGTGATGACTTGGAGAAATCCCCAGACTCAGCATTGGGAAGCTGATGTTGAGTTTGTGGAGGGGTCACCCCAGATTGCAGAACTGGCTGCAGTTGTGAGAGCCTTCGAAAAGTTCTCAGAGCCTCTTAACCTGGTAACAGATTCAGCTTATGTTGCTGGGGTAGTGTCCAGAGCGGAGCAGGCAGTGCTCAAAGACATTGATAATGAGCAGCTCTTTAGGCTGCTGTCCAAACTAATCTATTTGGTTTCACACAGAGAACATCCCTTCTATGTAATGCATGTGAGGTCACACATGGATTTGCCAGGTGAGATCACAGAAGGGAACCGTATGGCAGACACCCTTGCAGCTCCAGCAGAAAAGGCATGCCTTCCTGACATCTTCCAACAGGCAAAGCTGAGCCACCAGCAATACCACCAGAATGTACCAGGTTTGGTCCGTCAATTCCAGCTAACACGGAGTCAAGCCAAGGCTATAGTAGCCACCTGTCCCAACTGCCAGCTCCAGGCCATGCCATCACTGGGTATTGGGGTTAACCCCCGGGGCCTTGGCAGCTGTGAGGTGTGGCAAACAGATATCACCCACATTCCTAGTTTTGGTCGCCTCAAATATGTCCATGTGAGTATAGACACATATTCAGGTGCAGTTTATGCCTCCGCTCATGCAGGGGAAAAGGCTGTACATGCAAAACAACACCTAGTACAAGCCTTCTCAGTTTTGGGGATCCCTAGAGAAATAAAAACAGACAATGGCCCAGCATACACATCCAAGGAGTTCCTGGAATTCATCCAGCAGTGGGGAGTGAATCATAAGACAGGCATCCCACACTCCCCTACAGGCCAAGCAGTGATTGAGCGCACACACCAGACACTCAAACAAGTTTTAGCCAGACAAAGCAGTTCAACTGTGTGGATGTCTCCCCAACAAAAGCTCTGTAAAGCTTTGTTCACAATCAATTTCTTAAATTGTTCATTTGAAAATATGAGTCCTCCAGTGGTCCGTCATTTTAACAGCAGTAAACAGTTCAAGTTATCTCAGCATCCACCAGTTTTGATTAGGGACCCAGAAACATGGAAAATCAAAGGTCCCTATGAGCTAGTAACCTGGGGAAGAGGTTATGCATGTGTGTCAACTCCCTCAGGACCTCGATGGATTCCCCAAAAGTGGGTAAAACCTTTTCTCCCTAAAACCCCAGCTACAGCAGAAGAAGATGAGAAGCAAGTAAGCATTGCTTCAAAAAGAAGACGTCGCAAAGAAAAAGGAATACCCTCAAACAGAGACTTATAAAATGTTTTAAAATGTTTGTTTTTCTTTTTAGAAAGAGTTACCCTCCAGTTAACCCTGTGTGAAACCCCATCCAAGTTGTCTTCTTGTTAGCCTTAACAAAGGAAACAAGAATCAGAAGACTGGTTTAATAAACTGTCTAAGGGCTGGGGATTTTCTGGGTGGGGGCTTCCAAAGTCAAAACCATTATGTTCATTGTTATTCTTTTCTTTGTAGCAATGGCATTTGGAATCATAAGTCATTTAATGTTTAAGGCCATTAGTGGTATCATTCCTTCTACCTCAGGGAACAATCATATAGGAATGACAAATATAAAACAATCTGATTCTCCCATTTGTCACAAATGGTGGTCAAAATAATAAATTCGGACTAAAATTAGTTTAATATCACCCCCCTACATAAAAAACAAAAAACGGGGAGATGTTGTAATTCAATAAATGAGATATAAGGAATGAATCAACAAACCTGGCCATCTTCCGGCTAGCTCCCGGTTCATGTCCCCCTTCCTGTGACCTTCCCCTGTGACCTCGTACCCTACCGGGAGTTCCTGTATTCTGACCCTATCCCCCTGTGTCCTTATCCCATTGGCTGCTAGCCAAAGCCACTCCCCATTCCCTCTCCTGAAGACGGAGATCCCAAGAGGGATCTTCCTCTTTCCTCTTTCCTCCTTCATCCATCGGGCCACGCCATCGCCATAGAATAAAGCTGACATAAGGAAGAGCCTCTTTTGTAATCCTTTTCCATCCATGCTAAAACATACATTGTCTTATCTTAAATAATTAGGAAAAGACAAAGAATCGTTTTAGCACAGATCAACTTTCAAAAATTCAGACAGCCTACTCCTGTTTTCGAAAAAAATACTTTGAGTGTTGGATAGCCTGAAGAAGCAGACTCACTTTAAAGACAGAACACAAAGAGATGTAACTGGAATAGTAGGTATGGGATTAAGAGTCTTAAATGGAATTGATTCAGAAATATTAATGAGCAAACTGGCCACTGCAACTCGTGATTTGGCAAAAAATAAGGCAGCCCTTGCAATCATCTTTGCTAGCATTAGGAACCAATCAGTGGCAGGTTTCAAAGGCATTGTCAAATTTGAGAGAAACTGAAGACCAAGACCACAAACTAATAATGAAAACACTTGGTGTAGTCCAGGATAATGTGTCTTTAGCTCTTAGTTTTATACAGGCACAGTTGTGGATGCAATCAACAGTCACTTTGGTCATAAGGGAGGGAAGTGAAGGTATCTCTCCAATTGAAATCTGAATAGCTCTGTGGGATAAAGGAAACTGCAGTCCTGGTGGACTATGGTAAACTTAAATTATGACCCCATCCCTAATGTGGCCACTGCCTTTGTAGTTACCATACGTAAGGCCACCATTTATATTATCCACCCTACTATTGTTTTAGGATTAAACCATGAAAGGACAGTACTCTAGCCCTCTGAACACAGAGCATGGGCCCAGATTGTAGACAAGAAATGGCAGACTCTAAGTGTAGAATCTTGTGTCAACCAAGAACAACAGGGATTCCTCTCTGAAAGCAATACCATTGGTGCCCAGGACATATGCCTAGATACTGAACAAGATGTATGTCACTTTGAGATCCACCTAGACATGATTCAAAAGACTGTGCTTGTATACATTGGCCAAAGTTGTTGTTATGAGTTTAAGAACTGCCTGTGCTTCAGTAAGAGTAGACAGTGAAAACAAATACTTGCCTGTTAAAAACTACTCCAATTTTCGTATTTGTAATTTTGTTAATATTGTTTGGTGTGATTTATCATAGTCAGTACCAGTTGTATTCCACCAGCTGATAATGGCCAACTGTACTACAATACCACCATCTGTCACCCACACCTGTTGGCATGAACCTTACACTGGTAGAACAGTTAATAAAATATTCAAATCTAGATGAAATCTTAAAGGAAAGCAAGGACAATAGAGATAAGGTTTAAATAACCGTCCATCATGATGCAAAAGAAATCAGCAAAGATTTTCAAAGAACAAAACAAGAGGCAAGCCATAACTAGTGGGGTGAACTCTTTGGATGGTCACCAAAGGCAACTGGAATACTTAATGCCCTAGCTCACCCAGTCATTGTTTTGCTTATTTTTGTCGGCATAAGTTTGGTTTTAACTATTGCACTACTCGTCTGGAATTGGAGGATACTTCCGTGAGTAGCAGCCCTGACCTCATTATCAAGAGCATATGGTACAGACACGAGGAACACTTACTGTATGACTTAGCTAGATGAAGAAGAAGCTGTGTACTAGTAAAAGAGTTCATAACTCTGTAGAGAAAGGATGTAAATAAATCAAAAACAAAGGGTTAAGAGTTAGCTGAGGGATAGAAGCTATACATATAATGATTAGAGTAGAAACAATATAGAAAGTGGCTGAGCCAGTAGAACTAAGACAAAAAATCACTTGCTTGGCTTTGTTATGTCAGGATGGGTGGATGGGATATTGTTGAAGCGAAGAAATCCTAACTGATCCTGCACCCTAAAACCAGCCAGTACCAGGCTGAGAGCCTGAGCCATGGCTAAGGGGCCAGAGAACCTAGTAACAAGACAAATGTGAAAAGTGAAATTAAGTAAGACTCCCTGACTTCATCATTAGGAGACCACTGCCCGTTTCAAATACCCACCAACCTATTCGAAGGAAGGAACTGCACAAACGTAAAAGGACTTTGAGCTAATTTTAATACAAAGCAGGGCTAGGTGCAGTTAGGTGATGCATATCTATAGGTATATTGGGTAATATATAGATATATAGGACTTTTGTGAATAAAAAAGGGCAAGTCTCCTGTGTACATTGCACATCCCTGTGGGAGATTTCTCCCAGGTGTGCCCGGGGTCGTAATAAACACATACAATTTTCTAACTTAAACTATTTAGTGAATCTTTGTTTCTACACCAGAACCAAGGATTCTGTTGTTACACATTGTGACACCAAAGGGCTGTTGTGGAACTGCAGGGCCTCGTGGAACCAATGACACCATTGTGACATCACAGGGCCTCATGGAACCAAGCGGCCACTGTGACATTCTGGGGACTTGTAGAACATAGAGGCCATTGGGCCACTGTGTGGTACCATGGAACCAAGGAGAGCATTGTGACACTACAGGGCTCCATGGAACTAAGAACTCATGTAACAGACAGCAGCCCAATGGAATCAAGACACCATGCTGTACTTCAGGGCTTCATGGAACCAAAGTGCCATTGTCATACTGCAGAGATAAAAGAGACCCTTGTGACACTGTGGGGCCTCATGGAATCCTGGAGACCTTTCTGACACTTTGAGGCCTTGTTGAAGGAATGGGCTCTGCAGGGTCTTGTGGAACCAAGGAGCCGATTGTGACACTGCAGGGCCTCATGGAAGCAATGAGACAATTCTGACACTCTGAGTCCCCATGGAACCAAGGGGCCCTTGAGACGGCACAGGGCCTTGTAGAACCAAGGCAACCACTGTGACACTGCAAGGTGTCATGGAAACAAAGTGCCAGTGTGACACAGCCAGGCCTTGTAGAACCAAGGGGCCATGGTGATCCTGCAGAGCCCAACAGAACCAAGAGGCCATTCTGGCACTGCAAGATCTTATGGAATCATGGAGACCACTGTGACACTCTGAGACCTCATGGAACCCAGGGGCCATTGTGCAATTGTGCAGTCCTAGGAAACCAAGGAAAGCATTTTGACACTGCAAGGCCTCACAGATGCAAGGGGCCATGGTGCCACTGCGGAGCCAAGGCCTCATGGAGGCTGGGCCTCATGGAAATAAAGATCTGTGTGATAATGTGTGGCCTCATGGAACCAAGGGTGAATTGTGATGCTGCAGAGATCCATGGATCCAAGGGATCATGGAACAGGTTTGCTTGGCTTGGCCTCCTGGGGGCTGCCTGACTGGTCCAGCTGACCTTGGAATGTTGAAGGTTGAGTCTCATCTGCCCCTGACCCTCAGGATTTCCATGTTTTCCTTCCTGTGGGAAAGAACTGTCCTTTTCCTCCAGGTGCCCTTGGCAGAAATTTGGATTCTACCTCCAAATTTGATTATATCCAAGGATTGTGGCCACATGAAACCTGCCAGCACAGACAGCTTTGGCTGGCATTGGCCTCTTGGGGGGCCACCTTGCATCTGCCTTTAAAAAACTGGGGGGCCATGCTTTTCTTGCTATGGACAAAATACCTTTCAAGTGCAGGCATCCATGGCCAAAAGTGGGAATCTGCCACCAAAATTCCTTATAGTCAAGGATAGATCCTAGACAAAAGCTGCCAGGACTGTCTAGGTTCCTTTGCCTTCCTGAGGGCCAGCGCTCATCTGCCTTTAAAACACTGGGGCTCCCTACTTTCCTTCCTATGGAAAAGAACTGTCCTTGTTGTCCAGAAACCCATAGACAAAACTGGCCTCTCCCCCAGCTCACACAGGTGCTGCATCCTTGCAGGCACAGACACGGCAGCACTGGCTCAGGAGCCCCTGTTTTCACTGCACACAGCAGGCGTCAGCACCCCATGGTGCTGCTGTGGGGAGATGAAGCTAAGTGAGCACAAATGCCGTCAGCCCCTGGGGCCAGCAAGGGCTGGGGGACAGGAGGGAAACCACTCTGGTTTGTCGCGGCCTCTGCAGTCAGCCAGAAAGTTTGTTCCCATGAGCTGTGAGTTTCCTGTCCCACTGCTGATGTTGTTGCTCAGAGCCAGGGCTCCATGGCAGCCACCCCCAAACTGCACTGAGCATTTCATTTCCTTCACCTTTGCTTTCTTTGCTCTTCATTCTTGCAGATTTCTTCCTATTTCCCATCCCTTCCCACCTCTTCAAACAGTCTAACCCTGTTTGCTCTTTCCTCTCTGACCCCACTCCACATTTCAGCTCCAGAACTTGTAGCATGGGAACATCCCTTGGGGAGCAGGACCATCCTAAAAGTGCTTCAGGAATTCTCTGCAGGCTCCTGCAGTGCCTTGTACTGCTCCCTTGCCAAAGGCACCACAGGCCAGGGGGACACATCTGGGCTGGTGTGTCTGGGTGTGGAGCTTCCTGTTCTGGGTAATGAGGAGGGGCGGGAGACGCTCTGCAGGACTGACAGGATGGGCTTTGGGGCTGTGAGGAGAAGCTGAGGGACCTGGGCTGCTGGACCTTCTGAAGAGGAGGCCCAAGGCTCATCCTGCAACTGCTTCAAGGGTGGTTTCAGAGAATCACAGAATCAGGAAGGCTGGAAAAGACCTTGGAGATCATCAAGTCAAACCTGTGTCCTAACACTGCCTTGTCTCCCCTGAGCCTTCTCTTCTCCAGGATAAACATCCCCAGCTCCCTCAGCTACCCCTTACTGACTTATGTTCCAGACCCCTCATTAGCCTTGGTGACCTTCTCTGGACACGTTCCAGCCCCTCCATGTCCTTCCTAGACTTTGGGGCCCAGAACTGGACACAGCACTCGAGGTGCTGCCCAACCAGTGCTGAGCACAGGGAAGAATCACTGCCCTGCTCCTACTGGCCACACCATTCCTTATCCATAGGAGTCCTTGGGCTTATGAGGGAAATAGTGGGAAGGGCATGGGGACAAAGTGTTAGTGATTCTCAGCTATGAAGGGTCTTGATTTTTGTATCCATTCAGACTGCATTAAAAGGGGCTAGGGGTCAATATTATTTGCTTATATCCTTCTATAAACAGGAAAAGACAACAATACAAATTTCCTCTCTGCATTGTTTCCAATATAATATATTCACTTGGAATACACTTCTGAAATCTGTCTAATTAACCACAGAAGAATTGAAAACTTAAATTATTCCCAGAGGTGTTTCTTCTTTAGGGGTTTTGAAGAAATGTTTACGAGTCTTTCCACTGAATTCCTGAACTGAAGATCTCAAGAAAGAAGAGGGCTCTGCAACAGAAAAAATCATCAGCATTGTCACGGTGTGACTTGGGTTTTGCCAATTTTAATATATTTAATTTCTTTTAGAGATGGATTTAGGAGTAGAGACAAGGCAGGCTCAAAACTTAAAAGGTACAAGAAAAATTTATTAATAACACAAAAGAATTCAGAATAAGA
The DNA here is from genome assembly GCA_034336685.1 of Luscinia luscinia. Classification (NCBI taxonomy): domain Eukaryota; kingdom Metazoa; phylum Chordata; class Aves; order Passeriformes; family Muscicapidae; genus Luscinia; species Luscinia luscinia. Next base: position 80,589 of record JAKWBO010000056.1, read on the forward strand.
TTCTAGATTGTTCCTCTCCTTCATTTCACATTTCTTACCAACAACATAGAGAGAATACTTCAGTCAGATATCCACCCAAAACAATCAGTTCAGTTCGCTTAAGAGAGAAAAGTTCCTTTTTAATTTTAGGCTTAGGGGTGTCTTCACCTTCACAATCTACATCTGCCTGGTAAAATATTGCAGATTATGACTCTCTTCCCATCTCCACAGTCCTTCCAGAGCTGTGCTATGGGTTATGTTACACTTGAGTACCACTTTGAAGGCAGGCTGCTGAAACAAAATTCTCTTCATCTCCTTCCTTCAAATGTCTCTGTCCATATTACAGTCTCAAAACAGAGAGCTCAATTTCCCAAGGCAAAAGTCTTCTTTCAAGCACCCCAAACCTCCCCAAGTATATTTCAGAGTTTAAAGGAATTTTAGTGTAGTCACCGCCCTTAGCCCACAAAAAGATTTTCAGCCACGTATCAGTTGCATCTTTTCAATCTCTTCCCATCAGGAACTTTTATCTTCATTCCGCTGACTTCTGTGGATTCCATGCTTTATTTCTTTCATCCAGGGTAGCTCAGAGATCGAGAATCTTTCCAGGCATTAAGTTAAAATTGTATCCAGATTGTAAAGAAGTCACATGGGCAGCTGCAGGCCTTCTGCCAATTGAGAGCCGAGCCGAGCGGGAGGCCAGCAGGACCGGGCTGGTTCAGAGCCATGCAGAGCTGGAGCCACCAGGCCAGGGCCAGGGGCTGCCCAGAGCCGCGAGACATGCAGTTGAGGCCGTCCGCCATGTAGTCGGCCAGGCCACCACCAAGCTGGGGGCTGGGGTGCTGAGCCGGGCCCCTGCTGCAGCCCGGAGCTGGACCGCGGCCGTTCCCGCCAGAGGCCACCCCACCTCCCCGGGAGCCGGAAGCCGAGAGAGCAAGTTAACTTAGTCCCATGTGATTTGTGAAAGTGAAATAATTTTAAATTGGTTTCCCGAGCTGACCACTACTAAATCAGCTCTCTGATTGGTCCCCACAGCCCACAGGAAAAGCCCTCAGGGATGGGACAGCCCCACTCCCCAGCCTCACATTGTTTCCTGAGGTGAATTCACCCCACCTAGCACGTGAAACAACACAAGCATTCTTCAAGTCGGCTGAGGATCCATCCTCATCAGAGCAGGAATGAACAGAAATGGGCACAGCTTTGTGGCTGCCCCAGCTCTGGATGGGCCCTGGGCCTGGAGCAGGAGCAGCTCTGCAGGGCCCCAAGGCCGGGGCTGCTGTGCTGGCCTGGGCAGATGGGATGGCAGCAGGGCTGCAGAGCTCTCAGGAGCTCAGGAGGGCAGGGCACACAGGAGCCTCCTTTGCCTTGGCCAAGCACCTTGCCCATGGCTGGGGCTGAGTCCTGTCTGAGCTGCAGCTGCTGCTGTGCCTTGCCAGGGCTGAGGCCGTGGGGCCACTGCCCAGAGCCCCTGCCCTGAGCAGAGCTGTGGGGCCAGAGCCGGCTGGGCTGTGCTGAGAGGCCCTTGGTGCTGCCCAGAGCTCAGGGCAGCTGGCACAGCTTGCAGGGAGCTGGGCTGGCCTGAGAGAGCCTGCCAGAGAAAGCAGCAGTGTCCATCTCAGCCTGGCTGAGCGTGCAGGGCAGGACTCAGCCCAGCCTTGTGGGGCAGGGCCAGCGCCTGAAGGCACTGAAACAGGCAAGTGGCCCAGAGAGGCTGCTCTGTGCCCTTGGTGGCATGCACAGAGCAGGAGGGCCCAGCACATTTGTCATGCCAGCCTCTGTCCCCAGCCCTTGCCAGCCCTGGCTGCTGAGCCCAGGTTTGCCCTGGGCTGAGTTTGGCTGTGGCCCAGCTCCATCCTCTGCGGGGCTCAGGGCCTGTTCGGCCATGGCCAGCCCTGCCCGGCCTCTGCTGGCCCAGAGCCCGGCAGAGCCCGGGGCAGGGCTGTCAGTGCAGCCCACAGGTGCCACGGGCTGTGCAGGAGCTGGCAGAGGCTGCCCCAGCAGGAGGCCATGGGGCACAGAGCCCCAGGGCTGCTGTGGGCACCACGGCTGCACCTGCAGCTCCAGAGGAGATGTGACAGATGGGAGCAGACAAAATAATTCCTGCTGGATACTTCATTGTGTTTACTTACACAGCTGACCTGCATCCATGTGTAGAGGAGGTTGTTTGTGCCATGTAACACTTGTAGAGTGGCAAACATAATATTATTTTAGCTCAAAATTTTTTCATGCTTAGTTTTCAGAGAATGAGAGAGTCATTGATGTTCCAGTAGTAAAACCTGTTCAAATACTTTCCTTAGGCCTTCCTTGAGGTGAAAGGAGACCACCAGAGGCCAAGCAGCCATACCTCTCTGTCCTGTCCTGGCAGCTTTTGCCTGGGAGAACCCTTGCATATAGGGAAATTTTTAGGGAATATCAATTTTGGCCATGGGAACCTGGAAGAATAGATAATTCTTTTTTATAGGAAGGAAAAGTACAAGGCCCCAGTGCTCCAGGGGCTGATGAGAGGCAGCCCTCAACATTCCAAAATCAGCTGGACCTGCCAGGCAGGCCTCTGGGAAACAAAGCCAGCCAGACCTGTTCCATCTCCATTTTGGTTTCGTGGAGCAATGTAGTGTCACAATGTTCTCCTTGCATCTGCAATGTCAAAATGGGCCCTTGATTCCATGAGGCCCTGCAGGGTCACAATGCTCTCCATGATTCCATGGGGCCTGGCAATGCCACAATGGTCTCCATGGATCCACGGTGCCCTGCAGGATCACAGCGGCCCTTTGGCTGCACGAGGCCCTGTAATGCAGCAATGGCCTCTTGGTTCCACCAAGGAAACCACGGAGCCCCAGGTTTCAGGGGCAGATAAGCGGCAGCCACCAGAGGCCAAGGCCAAGCAGACCTGTCTGTCCTGGCAGGTTTGTCTGGATGCAGCCCTTGGATATTAGGAGTTTTGAATGTTGAATCCCAATTTAAGCAATTTTTTTGCCTGGAGGAGTGTTGGAATCTGTAATTCATGAGTCTTTCTGAATTCTTCAGAGAGAAATCAGAGTGCAGGGATTGAATTAAAACCTTTGGAGGGTTTGAAGTATGTTAAGCCACTCACACATAAAATAGAGATGCAAGTTTAAGTTTTGGAATAAGTAAGCAAGTAAGTAAGTAATTAGGAATAAGCATTAAGTGCTTTTAGTGAGTAGAAGGTCTCAGATGCCAGAGTAGAAGTGTGAGTTCTAGTGAAGGTTGAAAAACCTAGTCCTAGATACCAGTGTTTCCATGGAGGCTGCAGGAACATAGTTTTAGACATAATCAAACTGTAATAAGAATGTTTTTACATTTTTCAGATTGAACAAGATAGACCATAGGCATAGTTTATACATAATCTAGCATGCTAAAAAACTAGAATTCTAATAGGTTAAGAAGCAGTGTTTTGAGTTTTTGTCTTTAGCTTGTTGGGAAGTTTCTATATCAGAATCTATGCATTGGGGAGAGCACTTCACTTCACTTCTGCACTTAGCTTCACTTTGCCTTTTGCTTTTGTTCCTGCTCTTTCACTGCCATCATCATCACCCGAAGAAGATCAGAGCTGCCACAGCAACATCAGCTTCCTGGGACCTTGACAGGAGCACTTCTAATTGGGGCACTATACCAAAACCTGTGCTTGTGACTCTTTGCCTTTCGAGACTGATGTGCCTTTGCAATAAACAACTTTATAGCAACTATTAGCTGCTTGGCTCGTTAAAGAAGACAATCACAACCAGACAAATGGTGCCTAGAGCATTGGAGAATTAACCCCACAGAGGAGAAGGCCAGTTCTTTTCCACAGAAAGGAAAGCACTGAGCCCCAGTGTTTGGAAGGCAGGTGAGAGCCAGCCCTCAGGAAGCCAAGGCCAGCCAGACCTGTCTGTAATGGCAGCTTTAGTGTAGGAGCAATCTTTGGGTATAGGACTTCTGGAGGTGGAATCTCAATTTCAGCCATGGGCTCCTGGAGAAGAAGGATGGCTTTTTTCCACTGGAAGGAAATCATACAGCACCTGTATTTCAGGGTAGGTGAGCAGTAGCCACCAGAGGCCAAGACCAGCCAGACCCATCTGTCCTGGTAGCTTTTGTCTGGGAGCAATCCCTGGTTACACAGAATTTTGGAGGCAGAATTCTGATTTCAGCCATGAGTGCCTGGCCAAGGATGGTTCTTTCCTATAGGAAGGAAAGCATGGAGCCCCAGTGTCTCAGGGCAAATTAGGGGAGACCACCAGATGCCAAGGCCAGCCAGACCTGTCTGTTTTGGCAGCTATTGGTGTGGAGAAACTCTTGCAGATAGGAATTTTAGAGGAAAATACCAATTTTGGCCATGAGTTTCTGTGCAGGAGGGACAGTTCTTTTCCATAGGAAGGAAAGCACTGAGCCCCAACATTTGAAGGCAGGTGAGAGCAAGCTCTCAGGAAGACAAGGGCAGCCAGGCCTGTTGGTAATGACATCTTTTTGTCTGGGAGCAATCCATATATATTGGGAATTTTGGAGGCAGAATCCTCTTTCGACCATGGGTGCCTGAAGGAAAAGGACAGTTCTTTTCCTTTTGAAGGAAAGCCCAGAGCTCCAATGTTTAAGGGGCACATGAGAAGAGACCCTCAACATGCCAAGGGCAGTTGTACCAGTCAGGCCAAGCTAACCACACCTGTTCCCTTGGTTCCCTTGGGCCCTGCAGTGTCACAATGCACCTTTGGTTCCATGGTGCCCTAAAGTGTCACAATAGTATCCTTGGTTCCACCGCATCAGAATGGACTCTCCATCCCACGCAGACCCACAGTGTCACTGTAGTGTCCTTGATTCCATGTGGCCCTGCCATGCTGTAATGGCCTCTAGTGTTCCAGTGGGTCCCAAAGTGTCAGAATAGTCTCCATCATTCCGTGAGGCCCTGCAATGTCACTGTGCTCCCCTTGGTTCCACAAGGCCTCACAGTGTAACAATGGACTCTTGCTTCCATGAGTTACTCCGTCTCAATGGCTCATGGCTCCATGAGGCCACGCAGTTTAACAAGGGACCCTTGGTTCCTTGAGCTTCTGTAGTGTCACCATGATCTCCTGGGATCCGCATTGTCACAATGGACAATTGATTCCATGGGATCCTGCTGTGCCACAATAAACCCTTAGTGCTGTGCCACAATAAACCCTTCGTGCCATGAGGTTCTGGAGTGTCACAGCGGTGTCTCTGATTCAACGAGGCCTTGGAGTGTCACAATGGCCTCCCTGGTTAAACGAGGCTCTGGAGTGTCACAATGGCCCCTGGGTTCCCTTCTGAGGAGTGCTGCCCCCTCACGGACACAGCATGGTTCTGTAGCCCCCCACACCCAGGCACTGCTCTCCCTTGTGGACACAACCGGTACTGCAGACACCCCGCCAGAGCAGTGCTGGCCCCTTGTGGACACAGAATAGTACTGCAGCCTGTACCCTCGCCGAGCAGTCCTGCCCCTTGTGAACAAAACTCAGCACTGCAGCTCCCCCAACTGTTCTGCCCCTTATGGACACAGCATGGTATTGAAGCCCCGCCTCCCTGCCCCACTGAGCACTGCTGCCCCTTCATGGACTCACCCTGGTACTACAGAACCACCCTTTGAGGAGTGCTGCCCCTTGTGGACACAGCATGGTACTGCAGTCCCTTTCCAAGCAGTTCTGCCCCTTGTGAACAAAACTCGGCACTGCAGCTCCCCAACTGTACTGCAGCCCCTTTTGACAAAATGCAAAATACTGCGGCCCTCCCGCAAGCAATTATGCTCTGACACACCACAGTATTGCAGCCCCTGAGCAGTGCTGCCTTGTGGACACAACATGGTACTGCAGACCCTGCTCCCCAAGCAGTGCTGCTCCCTAGTGACACAGTTGGGTACTGCAGCCCTTCCGATTACTGCTGCCCTTTGTTGACACAAGCCAGTACTGCAAACACTCCCCATGAGAGTGCTGTCCTCTTTGGACACAACCTGAAGTGCAGCCCTCCACTCCCCGAGCAGAGCTGCCCCTTGAGAACACAACCAGTACTACAGGCCCCACCCTGAGAACTGCTGCCCCTTGTGGAGCCAACCTGTTACTGCAGCCATCACTGCAGCCCCTACTTTGAGCAGTGCTGCCCTCGTGGACACAACCCGTACTACAGCCACCTCGTAGAGTGCTTCCCTTTGTGGACCCCAGCATGGTAGTGAAGCCCTTTCCGATTACTGCTGCCCTTGGTGACACAACCTGGTACTGCAGCCCCTCCAAGCAGAGCTGTCCCTTTGTGGACACAACCCGGTTCTGTAGCCCCACCCTCAAGCAGTGCTGCCTCTTGTGGACAGAACCCAGTACTGCAGCCACCTTGTCTCAGATCTTTGCTGCCCCTTGTGGACACAGCCCTAATACTTCAGCCCTCCCTCCCAACAGTGCTGCCCCTTGTGGGCACAGCAGGGTCATGCAGTCCACCCCTTTGTGTAGTGCTGCCCTCATTTGGACACAACCAGTACTGCAGCCCCTCTCTGAGCAGTGCTGTCCCATTGTGGACACAGCATGCCACTGCAGACCACACCTCCTGAGCAGTGCTGTCTCCTTGAGGACACTACCTGGTACTGTAGCTCCCACCCTTTGCTGAGCAGTCCTGCCCCTTGTGAACAAAACTCAGCACTGCAACGCCCCACCCTTCCACAAGCTGTGCTGCCGCCTTGTGGATGCAGACCAGTATAGCAGGCCTCCCTCTGAGCAGTGCTGCTTCACTGTGGACACAATCTGGTACAGCAGCCCCACTCTAGAGCAGTGCTGTCCCTTGTGTACACAACCCCGGAACTGCAGCCCCATCCCCGAGCAGTTCTTTCCTGTTGTGGACACAGCTGGGGCACTGCAGGCCACCCCATTTCAAGTACTGCTGCCCTTGTGGACAAAACCTGGTACTGCAGCCCCCATTTCCGAGCAGTGTTGTCCTTTTGTGGACACAACATGGTACTACAGCATGGTACTGCGGCATGGTACTGCGGCCCCACACTCCCCGAACAGTGCTGCCCCTTGTGGACACAGCTCAGTACTGCAGCCCTCCCAAGCAGTACTGCCCCATTGTGGATACAGCATTATAATGCGGCCCCTGAGCAGTGCTTCCCTTGTGGACACAACCTGGTACTGCAGCCGCCCCCACTCCGAACGGTGCTACCCCTTATGGACACAGCCAGATTCTGCAGGCCCACCCTCGAACAGTGCTCCCTCTTGTGGACACAGCTGGTACTGCAGCACCCCATTTCGAGTAGTGCTGCCCCTTGTGAACACAAGCTGGTACTGCAGCCCTCCTCTGAGGAGTCCTCTCCCTGTGACACCGCATGGTACTGCAGCCCTGCTCTAGCAGTGTTGCCCCTTGTAGACACAAGGTGCTATTGCAGACCCTCTCCTACCGAGGAGTCCTGCATATTTGTGGACAAAACTCGGCACTACACCCCGCCCCACCCCACCCTGAGCACCCCTTTGTAGACACAGCATGGTAGAGCTTCCCTCCCAGAGCAGTGCTGTCCCCTTTGACAGAAGCAGGTACATCAGCCCTCCACCTCCTGAGCACTGTTGTGCACAGGGTGCAGTCAGTGGGGCGTGGTCACTGGTTGTGGGCAATGTGTGGTCAGTGGTGTGGTGAGTTGGGGTTGTCAGCACTGGCTATGGTGAGGGATATGGTCAGGTTTCAATGGGGTGTGGTCAGTGGTTGGGATCAGTGGGGAATGGCCAGTTGGTGCAGTTACTGGGGGTGATCAGTGGCCTGTGGTCAGTCAGTGTATGTTCAGTGGGTGTGGCCAGTGGGATGTGGGCATTGGTGTCTTGGCAAAGGGTGTGGTCAGTGGGTGCGATCAGTTGGTGTGATCAGTGGGGTGTGCAAAATGAGTGTATGGTCAGTGGGTGTGAGCAGTGCAGAGTGATCATTGGGTGTGGTCACTTGGTGTGGTCAGTGGGTGTGGTAAGTTGAGTGGTCATTGGGGTGTCATTAGGGGTGTGGTCAGTGGTCTGCGGTCATTGGGGTGTGGTTGGGGAGGTGGTCTGTAAGTGTGGTCAGTGGATGTGGTCAGTGAATGTGGTCAGTTGGGTAGTCAGGTGGGGCTGGTCAGTTGCGTGGCCAGGGGGTGTGGTTGTTTGTGGTCAGTGGAGGTGGTCCTTGGGAGTGTGGTCAGTTGGTTTGTCAGTGGATTGATGTCAGTGGGTGTGGTCAGTGGGGCTGGTCATTGGGCGTGGTCAGTTTGGTGTGGTCAGAGGAGTCATTTGGTTTGTCAGTGGGGTTTGGTCAGTGGGTGTGGGCAGCGGGTGTAGGCAGTGGGTTTGGACAGTTGATATTTTCATTGGGGTGGTCACTGAGGTGTGGTCAGTGGGGTTGTCATTAGGGTGGTAATTGGTGTGTAGTCAGTATGGTCATTGAGGTGTGGTCAGTGGGTGTATGCTCATTGGGGTATGGTTGGGGGTGTAGCCAGTGGGTGTGGTCATTGGGTTGTTGCCATTGCTTTTTTGCATATGAGTGTGGTCACTGTGTGTGGCCACTGGTTATGGTCACTTGGGGTGTACTAGTGGGGTATGGTCACTTTGGGGATCATTGGGGTGTGGTCAGTTGCTGCGGTCAGTGAGTGTAGTCAGTGGGGGTGGTCAGTGGGTGTGGGCTGTGGGTGTGGTCAGTGGATGTAGTCAGTTGGGTGGTCACTTGGTCTGGTTAGTGGGTGTGGGCAGTGGGGTGGTAAATGAGAGAATTTGGTGGGGTGTGGTCAGTGGGTGGGGGCAGTGGGTGTGATCAGTGAGGGTATGGTAAATTGGGGGGTCAGTGGAGTGTGGTCAGTGGGTGTGGTCAGTGGGTGTGGTAAATTTGGGGTGGTCATTGGGAAGGTGCTTGGCCAAGGCAAAAGGAGGCTCCCTGTGTGCCCTGCTCCCCTCTCCCTGAGCTCCTGAGAGCTCTGCAGCCCCTGCTGCCATCCCATCTGCCCAGGCCAGCACAACAGCCCCGGCCTTGGGGCCCTGCAGAGCTGCTCCTGCTCCAGGCCCAGGGCCCATCCCAGAGCTGGGGCAGCCACAAAGCTGTGCCCATTTCTGTTCATTCCTGCTCTGATGAGGATGGATCCTCAGCCACTTGGAGGTTGCTGATGAATTTTATTAATCAAGAGGCCACTATTTTCTCGAGGTGTTCAGTTCAGGAATTTAGCGACAAAAACTCATAAACATTTGTGCAAAACACCCAAACAAGAGAAGCTCCTGGGAATAATTTAGGTTTCCAATTCTTTTGTTGTTAATTAGACAGATTTCAGAAGTGTATTCCAAGTGAATATACTATATTGAAAACAATCCAGAGAGAACTGTTTGGTCTTGTCTTTTCTGTTTATAGATTGATATCAGCAATGTACAATTGATATTGACCCCCAGCACCTTGTAATGCAGTCTGAATAGATATGAAAATCAAGACCCTTCATGGCTGAAAATCAATCAGACTTTGTCACCAGCCTCCCACTATTTCCCCATCCAAGCCCTGGGACTTCTTTGGGTCAGGAATGGTGTGGCCAGCAGGAGCAGGGCAGTGATTCTTCCCCTGTACTCTGCACTGGTGAGGCCATGCTTCGAGTGCTGTGTCCAGTTCTGGGCCCCCAATTTAGGAAGGACATGGAGGCTGGAGCGTGTCCAGAGAAGGGCAACAAGGCTGGTGAGGGGTCTGGAACACAAGTGATGAGAGGAGAGGCTGAGGAGCTGGGGATGTTTATCCTGGAGAAGAGGAGGCTCAGGAGACCTCATCACTCTCTGCAGCTCCCTGTCAAGAGGGTGCAGCCAGGCTTAAAGATGCACAAGGGATGTTTTAACCTGGACATTAGGAAATATTCTTCAGAGAAAAGTGTGATAGCCCATTAGAATGGGCTGCCCCAGGGAGGTGGGTGAGTCACTGAGTGCCATGGTCTGGTGACAAGGTGGTGTTGGGTCACAGGTTGGCCTTGATGCTCTCAAAGTCTTTTCCAGCCTGGGTGATTCTGTGATGATTGTGACACTGCAGGCCCTGGGGAAGCAAGGGCCATTGTGACACTGCGTGGCCCCAAGTGTCCAAGGGACTTTGTGACACCAAAGCTGTCCCATGGAACCAGAGGGACACTGTGGCACTGGGAGGCCTCATGGAATCCTGAAGACCAGTGTGACATTCTAGGCCCTCATGGAACCTTGGTGAGACCAAGGTGGCTGGAAGTGTTGAAATGATGGAGGGTTGGAGGCTCTGCAGAGGACCTGGACAGGCTGGGTCCAGGAACAAAATCCAACAAGGTGAGGTTTAACAAGACCAAGTGCTGGGTCCTGCACTCTGTACCCAAAACCCTGCAGTGCTACAGGCTGGGGACAGAGTGGCTGGACAGTGGCCAGGCAGAAAGGGAGCTGGGGCACTGATGGACAGCAGGCTGGACATGAGCCAGCAGTGTCCAGGTGGCCAAGGCCAATGGCTCCTGGCCTGGATCAGAATGGTGTAGCCAGCAGGAGCAGGGCAGTGATTCTTCCCTGTGCTCAGCACTGGTTGGGCAGCACCTCGAGTGCTGTGTCCAGTTCTGGGCCCCAATTTAGGAAGGACATGGAGGGCTGGAGTGTGTCCAGAGAAGGGCAACAAGGCTGGTGAGGTCTGGAACACAAGTCCTGTGAGAAGGGCTGAGAGAGCTGGGGATGTTTATCCTGGGAGGAGGCTCAGGTGAGATAAGGTGATGTACTAGAACAAGTTGGAATTGGTGATCTCCAAGGTCTTTTCTGTGATTCTCTGAAACCACCCTTGGAGCAGTTGCAGGATGAGCCCTGGGCCTCCTCTTCTGAAGGTCCAGCAGCCCAGGTCCTCAGCTTCTCCACAGCCCCAAAGCCCATCCTGTCAGTCCTGCAGAGCCTCTCCAGCCCTCCTCACTGCCCAGAACAGGGAGCCCCACACCCAGACACACCAGCCCAGATGTGCCCCCTGGCCTGTGGTGCCTCTGGCAAGGGAGCAGCACGAGGCACTGCAGGAGCCTGCAGACAATTCCTGCAGCACTTGTAGGATGATCCTGCTCCCCAAGGGATGTTCCCATGGTGCCAGCTCAGGAACTGAAATGAGGAGTGGGGACAAGAGAGGAAAGGGCAAAGAGAGATGGAGCTATTTTGCAGGGGAGCAGGGATGGGTAATAGGAAGGAATTTTGTACCAGGAGTACATGAGTAAAGAAAGCAAAGGTGAAGGAAATGAAATGCTCAGTGCAGTTTGGGGTGGCTGCCATGGAGCCCTGGCTCTGAGCAACAACATCAGCAGTGGGACAGGAAACTCACAGCTCATGGGAACAAACTTTCTGGCTGACTGCAGAGGCCACGACAAACCTGAGTGGTTTCCTGTCCCCAGCCCTTGCTGGCCCCAGGGGCTGATGGCATTTGTGCTCACTCAGCTCCATCTCCCACAGCAGCACCATGGGGTGCTGACGCCTGCTCTGTGCAGTGCAAACAGGGGCTCCTGAGCCAGTGCTGCCGTGGCTGTGCCTGCAAGGATGCGGCACCTGTGTGAGCTGGGGAGAGGCCAGGGCTGCAGAGGGGATGTTGTTGGCAGGTGCATGAGGACGCTGTGGGACGCTGCCCTGGGCTGTCCAGCGCAGTGGGGATGGATCAGCCCTGCTCTGCTGCTCCTTGCCAGGGTCTCCCCTTGCAGGGCCCTTGCAGAGCACCAGCCATGCTGTTTGCCCCAGCCTGCCCACGGCCAGCCTGGGGCTGCTCACGGGGTTTTCTCTGCTCAGCACTGGCCTGGCCAAGTGTTGTGGAGAGAGCCTGGCCAAGGAGCCTGGAGCCCCAGGCCCTGGCCTGAGGCGTCAGCGCTGCCCCAGCAGTGCCCATGGCCTGTCCCTGCTGCAGCCCCGGCACTGCCACCCCAGGGCTGTGCCCGGCCCCGAGAGCACTCAGGCCCTGCAGCAACACGAGGGGCAGGAGGGCAGCGGGGCAGTGGCACGGGAGCAGCACTGGCAACACCAAGTGCTGCTGCTGCTGGGCACAGCTGCTGTGCCAGCACTGATCTGCCCCAGCTCTGCACACAGACATTGCTGCTGCAGCTCCAGAGAAGGGAACAGAAGAGGCACATCTGGGAAAACTTTGCTGGGAGATCCTTTAGTATGTTTAAAGCCACCAAGAATGCAGCCCTTTATTGACACAGCCTGTGGCCATTAAGAAGGTGGAGAGAAGCAAAATTAAGAATTTCAAAAAATTACATTTCTTTGTGGAACAATGTTAAAAAATAAAGAAAGAAAAAGTACCGAAACTAAAACAATCAAGAAGTATTAAAGATGACTTTTAAAAGTTATTTGCAGAAATTGGCCAGTAGTTTTAATGTTCTGAAAGCATCCAGTCATCCAGGCTGTAGATGAGGGTTCAGGGCTGGAGGCACCACTGAGTACAGAACTGACACTGCCAGGTCCAGGGATGGAGAGAGGAGATGGAGGGGCTTCAGGTAGGTAAATGAGGCAGTGCTGATGAACAGGGAGACCACAGCCAGGTGAGGGAGGCAGGTGGAAAAGGCTTTGTGCCGTCCCTGCTCAGAGGGATCCTCAGCACAGCCCTGAAGATCTGCACATAAGAGAAACCATGAAACAACCAAAATACCAAACAGGCACTAACAGCAATAAGCCCACGTTCCCTGAGGTAGGAGTGTGAGCAGGAGAGCTTGAGGATCTGGGACTTCACAGAAGAACTGGCCCAGGGCATTGCCCTGGCACAGGGCAGGGAAAATGTATGCAGCAGTGAATAAAGAAAGCCACTGGCCCAGGCAGCTGCTGCCATGTGGGCACAAGCTCTGCTGCCCAGGAGGGTCCCGTAGTGCAGGGGTTTGCAGATGGACACGTAGCGGTCGTAGCACATGATGGTCAGGAGGGAAAGCTCTGTTGAAATGAAAACACAAAGAAAACACCTGTGCAGCACATCCTTCATAGGAGATGTTCCTGGTGTCCCAGAGGGAATTGTGCATGGCTTTGGGCACAGTGGTGCAGATGCAGCCCAGGTCGCTGAGGGCCAGGTTGAGCAGGAAGAAGAACATGGGGGTGTGCAGGTGGTGGCCGCAGGCTACGGCGCTGATGATGAGGCCGTTGCCCAGGAGGGCAGCCAGGGAGATGCCCAGGAAGAGGCAGAAGTGCAGGAGCTGCAGCTGCCGCGTGTCTGCCAGTGCCAGCAGGAGGAAGTGGCTGATGGAGCTGCTGTTGGACATTTGCAGTGTCTTGGCACGGGGATCTTTAAGAAAAGCAGTCATGGATTAGTTCAGTTTGGAGAGGACTTTAAATATCCCAGCCCAGCTTGGTGGCACTTTGCCCCCACTGCCTGCCCAGGGCTCTGCTGCCTGGAGCTGTCCCTGCCAGCAGCTGCTTCCCTGTGCCCAGAGAAGCCCATGGGGGCTCATCTCTGCCCTTCAGACCCCTCTCAGCACAGGGCACTGCCCAGGGCCAGCTCTGCCTCTGCAGGTTCTGATGGCAACAGAGCAAACCTGAGGAGGCTGGAAAAGCAGCAGTAATGCTGCCTATAAGGGAGCCTGTGCTGATTTCTTTCTTTGCCTGTTTATTAAAATCTAGAGAATATTTTTATTCTTCTCAACCTGAACTGAGTGCTGACTATCACTACGCAATTTCCCATCCAGGCAACATAGAGCATTAGATTAAAAAAGCAGGATTTTCCCTTTTATGCAGCCCCTTCCTCACTGTGCTTCCTGTATAATCCACTTGGAAATGTTCTGGAGTTAAATGTCATGCTGGGAGCAGCCCTGAACAATGCAGCATCCTCACCACACAAGGAGAACACTTCCAAGCCTTACCAGCTGTCTCCTTCCACCCAGACCTTGTCCCCAGTGCTGGGAGCAGCTCCCAGGGCTGGCTGAGAGCTGTCCCTGGCTGGCAGCAGAGTCCCTGCCCCAGCACAGCGCCCTGGGGCACCCTGGCTGCTCTGCACAAGAGAATCAGAGAATGTACTCACAGAGTCTGTAGGCATTGGGATGTTCCAGCTTTAGGAGCTGCAGCTGCCTTGTCCTGCAGCCAGAGGCTTCCTGTGTCAAGGGCTGGGAGTGATTCTGCCCCAGTCACTTGTGAGCATCTTCCCAGCCCCGACTGATTGAAGCTCTCTGTGCCTCTGTGCTGTGCCTGGGGTGGCTGCAGGCAATGCTGCAGCCCTGCTGTCTGCGAGAAGAGCTGTCAGAAGGAGAAATGTGTTTTGAAGCTCTTCTTGGTTGCCAGGATCACCCTCTGTGCCAGGAGCCCAGCCAAGCTCAGCAGCACAGACAGAGCTGTTCAAGTTTGGACAAACTTAGGGAAAAAACTCCCAGAAGAGCTTCCCAGGAAATAAACTTTTAATTTTTTAATTCACTGGACTTAAGAAAAAAAATTTACTCAGGGGAAAAGTGGAAAAACCCATTTATTAACACATACAAGAGAAACACTTTTTAGCACAGACTCATATGACAAAAAAAAGTTTTCACCAAGAGAGAAACTTGGACGCTTCGATTTTCACTAGAAGGGCAAAACGCTTCTCTGGCCGGTGTCCAGAGGCAGGCCGCAGGGTTTTTCCGGAGCTGGTGCTGAATCCTCGGGGGTGAGGGGGAGAAGGGAGAGGGGAGAGAGAGAAAGGAAAAAAACCAGCCGGAATAGCCAGCAAGCTTTAAACAGCACGAGCTAAACCAAATAATTTAAGCAATATAAAGTTAAAAAAAAAATCAAGCAAAAAACAGCTAATTAACAAACCAGACCACGAGCTACCACCACAGCAGCGATAGCCACCCGCAGCAGCAGCCAGAGCCAAGCGCGCAGCAGCGCGAGCCGCCCCCCCCCCCACCCCCCCCCCCCCCCAAGCCAAGCCCGCGGCAAACCAAGGCCATTCCGCAGAGCAGAGCCCAGGCGGCCCCTCCTCCGGGAGCAGACAGCTTCATGGCCAATGGGGGCAGGGTGAGGAGTCAGTTAAAACATTAACTCAGGACATTTCACCCTTTATCCTATATCGTGATTATTGACACACGATTGGGATATACACTCATTAAACACAATATGAACACTTTTTCTGACTTGCTTAAACTTTCAACATTTACATATTTCTTCTGTTTTATTTTACAGTCAGATCCCCTTGAGGTACACAGCGGGTTGTTCCATCTTTCTGCATTATTCACCAAGTACATTCAGGTCTTTGAGCAAAGGCAATCTCCGAATGGGTTTGCCTGTACTCGAGGCAGGATTCCCTAGCAATCTTCTGACATGGGCTGCTGGGACTTTGTCTCCATCTACTGTATTAAGGCACTCAGATTGGGCAGGACCTGCTCGGTTGGTGGAACCTCGAGTGTTGACTAACCAAGTGGCCTTTGCCAAATGTTGCTTTTAATTCTTAAAGGATTCCCCACTTAATGCTTTTTAAGGTGGTCTTTAACAATTCATTGTACCTTTTTACTTTACCTGCAGCTGGTGCATGATAAGGGATGTGGTACACTCACTTAATACTGTGTTCCCTAGCCCAGGTGTTGACAAGGTTATTTTTAAAATGAGTCTCATTGTCTGACTCGATTTTTTTTAGGAGTACCATGCCTCTAAAGGACCTGTTTTTCCAGGCCCAGGATGGTGTTGTGGGCAGTAGCGTGAGATACAGGGTAAGTCTTCAACCATCTGGTGGTGGTTTCCACCATGGTCAGCACATAACATTTGCCCTGGCGGGTCTGAGGCAGTGCGATGTAATTAATCTGCCAAACCTCCCCATACCTGTACTTGGACCACCGTCCTCCATACCAGAGGGGCTTTACCCGCTTGGCCTGCTTGATGGCAGCGCAAGTGTTACAATCATGAATAACTTGAGTAATGCTGTTCATGGTAAGATCTACTCCTCGGTTTCGTGCTTACTTATAGGTGGCATCCCTCCCCTGATGGCCTGAGGCATCATGGGCCCATCGAGCCCGGAACAACTTTCCTTTATGTTTCTAATTTAAATTTATTTCCAACTCCTTTATTTTTGCTGCTTGATTTACTTGATGGTTATTTCGCTGTTTTTCATTAGCTCTACTTCTGGGGACATGGGCGTCCACATGGCGAACCTTCACGGGTAGCTTGTTTAACCGAGTAGCTATGTTTTTTACTCTTTAGCAGCCTAGATTGGTCTTCTTCTGCCCTGCCAGTTCGTTTTTTTTATTTTTGCAGCCATCCCTACAAAGCGTTGGCTACCATCCAGGAATCAGTGTAAAGATAGAGCTTTGGCCACCTTTGTCTTTTTGGCAATATTTAAAGCCAGTTGGACAGC
Source organism: Luscinia luscinia (assembly GCA_034336685.1). Classification (NCBI taxonomy): domain Eukaryota; kingdom Metazoa; phylum Chordata; class Aves; order Passeriformes; family Muscicapidae; genus Luscinia; species Luscinia luscinia. The sequence continues at coordinate 96,771 of JAKWBO010000056.1, forward strand.
TTTGAGTTCAGCGAATTGACTAGACTTTTTTTTTCCTTCAGTAGCTTCAGCAACCCATCGTGTAGGGTTCCATACAGCTGCTTTTCATTTTTGATTTGTCTTTACAATGCGACAGGAACCGTCGGTGAACAGGGCATAGCGGATTTCTTTTGCCGGTAGCTGGTTGTAAGGTGGTGCTTCTTCAGCCCGGGTCACCGGTTTTTGTTTTTCGTCTGTCATGCCAAAATTTTTTCCTCTGGCCAGTTGGTAATTATTTTTAAGATCCCTGGGCGATTTAATTTTCCGATCCGGGCGCGCTGCGTAATGAGAGCTATCCACTTGCTCCATGTGGCACTGGTGGCATGGTGGGTGGAAGGAACCTTCCCACTGAACATCCACCCCAGCACTGGCAACCGGGGTGCCAGAAAGAATTGTGCTTCTGTGCCAATTACTTCTGAAGCAGCTTGGACTTCTTTATAAGCAGCCAAGATTTTTTTTTCTGCTGGGGTATAGTTGCCTTCAGACCCTCTGTAACTTCTGCTTCAGAATCCCAGGGGTCGGCCTTGGGTTTCACCTGGCACCTTCTGCCACAGACTCCAAGACAGACCGTGGTTTCCAGCTGCAGAGTAGAGCACATTCTTCACATCTGGCCCCGTCCTGATGGGGCCAAGAGCTACTGCATGGGCGATTTTTTGTTTAATCTGGATGAAGGCTTGTTGTTGTTCTGGGCCCCAATGAAAATTATTTTTCTTCCGAGTAACCTGGTAAAGAGGGATCACAATTTGACTGTACTTGGGGATGTGCATTCTCCAAAAGCCTATAGCACCCAAGAAAGCTTGTGTCTCCTTCTTGTTAGTAGGTGGAGACATAGCTGTGATTTTATTAATAACATCAGTAGGAATTTGACGTCTTTCATCTTGCCACTTCACTCCTAGGAACTGGATCTCACGAGCAGGTCCCTTAACTTTATTCTTCTTGATGGCAAAACTGGCTTTCAGGAGAATTTGGATAATTTTTTTTTCCTTTTTAAACACTTTTTTTGCTGTGTTTCCCCACACAATGATGTCATTGATGTACTGCAAATGTTCTGGAGCCTTACTTTTTTCCAGTGCAGCCTGGATCAGCCCATGGCAGATGGTGGGGCTGTGCTTTCACCCCTGGGGCAGTCGGTTTTAGGTGTACTGCACGCCCCTCCAGGAGAACGCAAACTGCGGCCTGCATTCTGCTGCCAAAGGAATGGAGAAAAACGCATTGGCAATGTCACTGGTGGCATACCACCTTGCTGCCTTGGACTCCAGCTCGTACTGGAGCTCCAGCATGTCCGGCACGGCAGCGCTCAATGGTGGGGTGACTTCATTCAATGCGCGGTAGTCCACTGTCAATCTCCATTCTCCGTCAGACTTGCGCACAGGCCAGATGGGACTGTTGAAGGGTGAGTGGGTTTTGCTCACCACCTCTTGGCGCTCCAGCTCCCGGATCATCTTATGGATTGGGATCACAGCATCCTGAGTTGTTCTATATTGCCGATGATGTACTATCGAAGTGGCAATCGGTACCCTCTGCTCCTCTACCCTCAGGAGTCCCACGGCAATTGGATTCTCACATAGTCCGGGCAGGGTGTTCAATTGCCGGATTCTCTCCGCCATTACAGCCGCTATTCTAAATGCCCACTTGAAGCCTTTTGGGTCCTTAAAATACCCGCTTCAAGGAAATCTATTCCCAAAATACACGGGGCCTCTGGGCCAGTCACAATCGGGTATCTCTTCCACTCTCTTTTGTTAGACTCATTTTCGCTTCCACTATGGTAAAGTTCTGTGATTCACCTGTTACACCAGCAATAGAAACGGTCTCTTTTCCAACACATCCTGATGGAAATATAGTACACTGTGCTCCAGTGTCCACTAAACTTTATACTTCTGTGGTTTCGATGTGCCAGGCCACCGAATCTACACAATCCAAAACACTCGGTTTTCCCTGGCCTCACCCTGGCTAGAGGCAGGGCTTCTCTAAGCCTGTTTGTTTTTTTTGACGGGGGCATAGGTCTTAGAAGCTTTTTTAAGTGAATCGGACATGTCATCATCTTTTTCATACGTGGCACTGTGGTTTCGGGCTACTGGAGCTGCTGTCTTTCTGATGGAACCTTTTTGTTGAGCCTTGTTTTCCTTTAAATTACGCACTCGTTGTGCCAGAATAGCTGTGGGCTTTCCATCCCACCTCTTCATGGTTTTTTTGCAGTTACGCAAGAAAAACCACAACTCCGCACGTGGGGTGTACCTTCTCTCCTCAGCAGAGAAGCGTCTGCGTTGACTGCCAGGACGTTTGATTTGCACAGCTGAGATTTAGAGGAGATCCTCCTTGATTTTCTTTTTTAGCTTCTTATGGGTTTTCTCCAACTTATCCTCCAAGTTCTGTAAACCTGTTTTCACGGCTGCAATTTTGGCATGTGTTGGGCCATGCACAGCATCAGCGTACGCCAGAAGCTTCTTTGCCATATTAAGCATTGTCTCGTTTATGTTTTCTCGTTTTATGATTGCAAGAGCTGAGGCATATTCAGATGGTTCAAGCCTCACAAGTTTTTTCACATAATCGGTGTGCACGGTACCAGATCTGGATTTTTAGTTGTTACGTCATCTGAGAAAATAATTTCTGCTACTGCCATTTTTTTCAAACGTTGGATTCCCTGCTCGATGGTTTTCCATCTGGTCTGCTGCATGTACAGGTCATCAGCGCAGAGATATCTTTGTGCCACACTGTTCAATACACGTGACCAAAGGCTTTGAGGATTAGCTCTCCTCATTATACCTTGATCGATGACTGGATCTTGAGACAGGGATCTTAAATGTCTCGCTTCCGTGCCATCCAGGGTGGTTGCCTCACCTGCCGCATCCCAAAGCCGGACCAGCCAACTAATTATGGATTCATCAGGTCGCCTTTTATAATCTTTTCTTAGACCACGAAGATCTTTCAGGGAAAAGGACTCATTATTAGTTTCTGATCTCTCATCAGTCACTTTAACTCTGGATTTTATATCAGGGGGAGTTGAAGGTCCTTCTCCTGCATCCTCATTATTATCATTATCCTCCACCGGCCGATCTGTTTTCTTTGTGCACTTTTTACTCCTGGTACTGGTAGCCACAGCCATAGGTTGAAGCTTGCTGTCTAATTTTGCCCCTGTCCTGGAACCTGAGGTGTTAACTGCAGTCTGAGTAACTGGAATAGTAGCTATGTTATCTCCCTGTTCCCTCTCTTTTGTTTGTTGTCCTACACTATCTAACAGGGTTCGATAAGCGACGCCAGAGCCCCCGCTTCACTGCAGTGATTTTCTTTTCCTTAGAATTGTCCTGACACCTTTCTTTTAAGTACTTCACAGTCTTGACTGGGTCTTGAATTTTTTCAGATGAAAAATCCCAGATTATAGGTTCAGAAAACTCTTTTAGAATTTGGCCCAGTTCCTCCCATTTGCCACACCACTCAGAATTCTTTACACTCTGCTTTGCTACCAAATCAGGGGTTGTAACACCTGCATCCCTAGAAATCTCAGCTTTCATTCTGTATAAACTGCAGACAGTATAGAAAAAACTTACTAAATTAAATACCAGAAAGATGGTTTTCTTTACACTCAGGGAGAGCTGAACATTTTCTAACAGAGATGTAAATAATTCAGGGGAGAAGAAGGAAAATAAAGGCAAAAAATCCTCTTTGCTTGCTTCTCCTCTAATGAATTGAGTGCACAACACAAACCACGACTTGTACATCCCTGAAGTGGATTCTAACACCTTCATAAACTTCTGGCAGATCATAACAACCAAGCCTAGCCCAATGAGTATTTTGGTTAATACCCCTTTCATGAAAAAAGCTACGTGCTAGAGACAACACTGGGGCTATCTCTGAGTAAGAGAACAGGCCCAAAGACCACAGGGGTATTAAGATTTCAAAAACTCTAAAGAGCAAAACATACAGGCAGGCTTCCAATTCAAAAAGACATCATGGCTTTAAAAAACATACTGATATCAATACAGGCCAATTAAAAACAAGATGTTATTAAAGTTTTTTCCACTTTCTCCTTCCCCGTACGGGCCACCAAATAAGGAATGTCCAAGTTTGGACAAACTTAGGGAAAAAACCCCCAGAAGAGCTTCCCAGGAAATAAACCCCCAATTCTTTATCCCACTGGACTTAAGAAAAAAAATTTCACTCAGGGGGAAAAGTGGAAAAAACCTATTTATTAACACATACAAGAGAAACACTTCCCAGCACAGACCCAGATGACAAAAAAAAGTTTTCACCGAGAGAGAAACTTGGACGCTTCGATTTTCACTAGAAGGGCAAACGCTTCTCTGGCCGGTGTCCAGAGGCAGGCCGCGAGGGTTTCTTCGGAGCTGGTGCTGAATCCTCGGGGTGAGGGGGAGAAGGGAGAGGGGGAGAGAGAGAAAGAAAAAAACAGCCGGAGTAGCCAGCAAGCTTTAAACAGCAGCGAGCTAAACCAAATAATTCTAAGCAATATAAAGTTAAAAAAAATCAAGCAAAAACAGCTAATTAACAAAACCAGGCCACGAGCCACCACCACAGCAGTGATAGCCACACTTAGCAGCAGCCAGAGCCAAGCGCGCAGCAGCGCGAGCCCCCCCCCAAGCCAAGCCCGCGGCAAACCAAGGCCATTCCGCAGAGCAGAGCCCAGGCGGCCCCTCCCCCGGGGAGCAGAGAGCTTCATGGCCAAGGGGGCAGGGTGAGGAGTCAGTCAAAACATCAACCCAGGACAAGAGCACAAGAATTTTAATGACCCTCTAGGGAAGTTGTGCTAAGGCCCTGAATATCAGTCCCTGAGAGGGAGCTGAGGAAACCTCTCAAGAACTCCAAGTCAGAATTAAAGTCCAAAAGTTTCTTCAAGTTTTAATGGATCCCACTGAGAACTGAGAAAGTGTCTCAAGTTCCAGTTAGAGCAGGAAATTGGAGGCAGAGATGACAGATGGGGACAAAGAGAAGCCAAGCGGTCTGTGCCACCAAGGGCTGTGAGGAGACACCTTGTCCTGAGCCACTGGGGCCTCCTGGCACAGCCCCAGCAAGGCTGGCCACTGTCACCCCTTGTCCTGCCCTCAGCATCCCCCCACATCCCAGTGGCCTCAGGGATCTGCTGGGACCAGTCCCTGGGGAGCCTTGGTCAGGAATGGCCCTGGGGGCTCCTTCATGCTCCCAGGGACTGCAGGTTTTTCAGAGGACTTTGGGTTTTGCTTTTGCCTTGGAGTCTCTGAGAGCTTTGTGCAATCATGGTCTCCAATTATCTGCTTTAATTAGTCTCTTGAGAGCCTTTGTCAGTAACAACACTCAGTGGGGCTCATTAATGCTTCAAGGTACTTCAGCTTTTTAAGGTACTTTCCTTTTTCCTTTCTTCTCTGACTCTCTGAGAGGTTTTTGGGCAATCATGGCCTCCAGTTCTCTCCTCCAAGGAGTCCATGAGGAGCCTGTGTTGGGGATGGACCTCAGTGGGACCCATTAATGCTTTGAGACACTTTGGGTTTTTCTTCTGCCTTGGACTCCTGGAAAGGTTTGTGCAATCTCCTCTCAGGCCCTGAGGTTCAAGGGCTCAGCACCAAATGCACCACGGGGCTCATTTGGAAAAGCAAACCATGACAAACATGGCAAACCATGGCTCTGCCTTGATTTCCCTCTGGTTGAGAACATATCCAGCAATTTGTTAGATTGAGTATTTTGGCTGCTTTGTTCTTTACAATTTTCATCGCAATTTTCATGACTAATCCCTGGTAATACTCTAGAGATGTTTCCAGCAAACCAAAATTCTGCCTGATTATCCAGATACAATTTACAGACTTCAGTAGTAGATTAGTGACATGGTTTTTCATTCTTTTTCCTCAATCTCATTTTGGTTAGGAACAATAATTCTGTTGTCCACAGAGCTGACACCTGTTTAATTCCAGAATAATGTCCCCAAGGTCCTTTTCTGTTCAGCTGTACCACGCTGTCTGTGGGTGACAAGGCTTGGTGGGGTCCTTTCCCCTCTGGCTGGAGAGGTGCCTGGTCCCAGTCCCTGAGGGCACCCAGGCTCCTGGATGGAATTGGTGTGGAAGTGCCTCAGTGTCACATCAGCCTTCACATGGAGCCCCATGGATCAGAGCATTTTCCAAAGAGCTGTTGGGACAAACAGGGAGATTTGGTCTGGCAGGATCTGTAAAACAATATCCCACTTGTTCTGGCACAGAACACTTGGCTGCAGGGACATATTCCCATCCTTCTCACCCAGGTTTCAGGATTCAAACAGTGCTGTCTTTGCCCAGAGCTGTTCCTTCAGCTGGCTCTAGGAGGGCCATTTGGCCTCTGCACCCACACTCTCCTCCATTATTAGGACTGGTGCATCCAAACCCTTTATCTCCATGAACAGCAGTGATTTAATGTGGATGTCCATTTTTTCACAGTTGTTTCAAAAACTGCAGTATGAAGAATTGTGCTACCCTGACATGGGGTTGAATAATCCTATTGTTCACAAATGCTTAAGAGAATTACTTTAATTTCTCCTTGATAATCTGCACCAATTACTCCTCCCAAAACATGAACACTTCAAGGCCAAGCTCGAGTGAGCATTTATCAAACCAAAGTGTCCTGGAGGAATCTGAATTCCTGTTCTGGTATTGATAACTCTCATTTGCTTCTGATTTATCCTAACTAATTCTAATGCATAAAGGTCCAGCCCTGCAGCCTCTGGGGTGGCCCTGTCAGGGGCCATCACACCCAGAATAATTTCCCAGGCAGTCACAGTGTCACTGTCCATGGCTGTATTTGCACATTGGGTGCAGCCATGCACATCCAGGGGGTTTCCATTCCCCAGTGGGGCAGTTGTTAAGGGTATGGAGCACATCTGTGAGATGAGATTTTCACTGCAATAAATTCCCATCTCCTATTTTTTTTCAACTGCTCTTTTAACAACCCCTTCATCTTTTCAATTAATGCTGCAGCTTGTGAGTGGTCTGGTGTATGAAAAACCCAGCAGTCTTACTCACTTGATTTTTCACAGGAACAGACAAAGCATTCCACATCCTAGTGTCAGCAAACACTATACAACCAGCCAATTTCTTCCCTTCCTCCTTCATTCACTGTATACAATCTCACAGAGTTCACCAGTGATGTTTGTGTCCTGGCCAATCATTTTGTGTAGAGTATTAAGTGTTACATCCCTGAGCAGCAAAAGCTAAAAAATTAGTATTTGGAGCATTATTTTACAATGTCATTATACATATGTGAATGTACATACATTAAATTTTTATTATAATATATATATGTATATAATTATTTATTATATTATTACTCTTTCCTTTGCACAAATGAATCCAAGCTCAAGATTAAAAACCTTTTCTGTTGCTCCATGTGGGAGCATTTTGACAGCAATCGTTCTCTCTGTTGGTGCTGTTTCTGGGATGCTGCTAACAAAATTCATCCTCATCTTCCCAAACACACAAGTTCTTTTCATTTTTCCATATTTTAATACATCCAGTAGTTCAGCTTCTTTCAGCTGACTTCCCCATTGCTCCCACGGTGCTCTGAACTCAGCCCACTCCAGGGCCAGCAAACTCTAGGAATGGTTTTCCCAATACCTGGGAATTTCAGGACAGGACTGATTCCTTACATTTACATGTAAAAGCAACATTTTGTGGTGATCTAGCCAGACTACACCAACTTTGATTTTACCAGTGGGCAGGGTCAGCAGCAGAGACACAGACACCAAGTTCAGGAATCAGTGTCATTTACTGTAGTTCAAAGCAGCAAAGGATCCCAAAAGGAGAAGCTCAGCAATGCACCCAACCATCACTAGCAAAGATTGCAATGCTGCTGCTCCCTCGGGATCAGCCACAGTTTGGGTGTTGCTGTCAGTGCCAGCAGAAGCGGTGGCTGGAGCAGTGGGTGCTGACAGTGCCCCAAGCCCTGGGGCCAGAGGAGTCCCTGGGGGCTGGGAGGGAGCTATCCCTTGGTCTCCCTCTGCCCTGCACAGAGCTGGGCCAGGCACAAATGAGGCAGCACAGTGTAGGATCACATTGACAGGAAAATGGACATGTACTAAATGAACCAACCTAAGCTTCTGAATGAAGTCATCTCTGTGGATAGAAAAAAAAAAGCTGATTTTGGAAGAAGAAAGAAGAAATAGAAAGTTGCTGACAAACACAGGGGTGTTAACCCGAGTAAAATGACACTTAAGGTATCAAGATGAAGAAAAAGGGTGCATGCTTGCCTTGTGGACAATATAGAGCTACCAATTCTATGATGTGTGACTGTGCAATCCAAGATAGGAAGTAAATATAAAATAGGTTTAGAAGCACAATAGATGGCTTTTGCTGGATTCACATGGAATTGTGCAGAGTCCTTTATCTCTTCTTTTCTGATGATGACCCCGACGTGACCAGAATTGGAGGAAAGGCAGCAGAAGAGCCCAGAAGGAGAGACCGGCTGGAGGACGGCTCAGCGGGACTGAGAGCAGCAGGTCAGAGGATGGCCTGAGACTGACTAACCTACGTTGCAAGTGGTGCCCAAGTTAGGGGAGCAGCCGGGAGGAGGAGATGGGACAAAACTTATCTAGAGAAGAAAGTGCAATAGTGAAGTTCCTCCTCCATATCCTTTCTAAGAGAGGGATTAAATACGATGAGCTTATCCTCAGAGAACTGTTATTGTGGAGCAGGGAACACGGAGTGTCCCCTGAAGCGAATGCAAAAGTGAATGTTGCATTTAAAGTAGAGACATGGGAACAAATAGGACAGTTTCTGTGGCATGAGGTAAGTAATGGATGAAAGGAGGTAAGAGAAGTAGCAACAACTTGGAAATTGGTAATTACTGTAATCCAGGAAATGAAGGTAGAATGCAATGCTGCCGCTGGAGCGTCACAGACGGTACAGAACTTATCTCCAGCACAGGACCCAGGCGTTGTTAACCCTCAAGAGGCACCAAGCTCAGCAAAAAATCAGCCGATGGAAACTGAGCCCGAGGGATAGGGTGCTGCAATCCCTCCACCACAACCTGCCCCTCACACTCGCCACCTGTACCCACCACTCCCTCCATCAACCACCATCACCCAGTGGCCAGTATACTCGGCAAGTGACGGGTGATCAACCTTTATGAGCACTGGAGATATTTAAGAAATTGCAGGAGTTGGAACAACAACAGAAACTGCATGAGCAATTCATACGAGGCAAAGTGGCAGCCATGGATTCGCTGACAGGGACTTACGATAAAAATATGGATGAGCCAGGACAACGATGATTCCCAGATTGGAAAGGACTGATAGAGGACGCAATGATTGAGAGTGAATTTATTCCAATGGCTTATCCAGTAGAACTGGGAGGGGAGTGACGGAAATGGAGGGAGGTGTCTGAATACGTGCTTCACAGTAGACTGGAAGATTATTAAAGGAGCTGGACAGTCGGTTTTGCAGTATGGGTTAACCTCTCCCTATACACAAACGTTTATTGACAATATTTTTACTGGATCACTCTTAACCCCTTTTGATAGCAGGCAGATAGCTAGACTGATATTAACACCTATGCAAGAGTTGATACAGCAGACAAGGTGGTCTGATTTGTGTCACATTGCCGCAGTTAGCAATCTGGAAAGGAATGATGGGGATCTGTTAAGGGGAATTTCTGTAGATATGTTACTAGGTCAGGGACCCTCTGCCGATGCACAAGTACAAGCACGACTGCACTTAGAAGCTTTACGGCAGTCACAAGGTCTAGCAAGGGAAGCTTTAAAAACATGACCAGAGGCTGGGAAACCGACTCCCTCTAATGTGAAAATTAAACAAGATATTAAAGAACCGTACATACAGTTCCTATATAGGCTGAAAAATGCTTTAGAAAAAACAACGCTTACTGATTCTGTAAGAGAAGCTTTGCTTATGACCTTAGCTGTAGAAAATGCTAATCCAGCTTCTAAGCGATTGTTGCAGGCTCTGCCAAGAGCTGCGACTGTGGTGGAAATGATTGAAGCTTGCTCCAGAGTAGGCACAGCTGAGGTAAAAGCAGGATACATGACTACTGCATTTGCTGCAGCTGTTAAACCGTTAATCCAACAAGAAAAAAGCGACCAAGGTCTAAAATATTTCAAGTGTGATTCTGGCACTAGATGGATCCAAGCAAAATGGGTGAGACCGTGGATAACTGATAGAAGCACGACACCAGGGACAGAGACCAGCCAGATGGAAGTTAAACAAGTGGATTTAGTTTCAAGGATGATTGTGACTGTATCTGTTGGATTTTAGATCAGGGTGAAGGGCGCAAAAATTAGTGGTATAAACACAGCCTATTTTTCATTTTTACCTTTTGTAGAATGTGTATTACAAAGGAATCAGAGGTAGCAGAAGAAGTTACTGAATTATTAATTCTAGCAGAGCACGAGCATAAGAGGAAAAGAACATTGGTTTGGCACAGTGCAACAGGGAGACTGGCTAAAGATGTAGTATGCCTAACTAAGAAGTGTGGCAAATATATTTGGATTCCAATCCATTACTGGGTGAAATCAACCAGCTGGAAAATATGGTTAATCAATGGGAAGCTAAGGATGTTCTTGATTGGGCTATGGGTAACAGTAACTAATGAACATCCAGCAGTGCAAATTAACCCCAGGGAAAACATACAGGTCACATTTGCCAACCAGACAGGAGAGCAATCCTTATGATTATCTATGGCCACCCCCAGAGATCATTTTAGGACGTCTCTGATTGGATTGCCATGGTTTGAAGCTACACAATTTAGGGACTTGGTAAAAACCAAAACGTGGGCAACAATGAATCTGACTCAAGCTAATGCAACGTGCCAAACTCTGAAACGTGGGATTGATGGGATTGCCTGCTGGATGGGAAAAATAATAATGCAATTGAATCATACAGATTCAATTGAGCAGATTGAGCCACAAGAATTTAATTTGTTAGGATCTTTACGGCCAAAGGACGGATGTCTGTATTTTAAAGCTAATGCACAACAGGCAAAGCAGCTAATAGAAGGCAATAGCAAGTCATTAAAAGTTACTGTACAGCCTAGCAGTGTACTTGATAGACATAGAGGGGATGACTCTAACAGCTACTGCCCCAGAAACAAGCTATACAGTGACATGTGGGAAAAGAATACACAGGGATTGCAATTACCTAATGGAATCTTTTTGATTTGAAGAGATAGGGCCTGGGCTGGAATTCCAAGTAACCCGGTAGGCAGACCTTGTTCTATTGGAAAATTGACCATGTTTGGGCCAGACCATAAGCAGTTGCTGAATCACGCAATATGGAATGTTCCATAAAAAGCAAGGAAAAAGAGACATAAAAATCAATTAGGCCCAGACTGTGATGAAACAGTACCATTTTGGGATGAACCTGCACGTGTTCTAAACTCTTAGATTTACCCCAAGTTGCAGCAGGAAAGGCACTTAAGACACTCAACAAATTAGGATATTGGACCGCTAACCAAATCAACTTAACCTCTGAAGTGATATCACAGTTTTTAACTGATGTAGATAGCATAAGGCATGGAACTTTACAAGATAGAGCTGCTATGGATTTTTTACTGTTAGCTTAAGGACATGGGTGTGAGGATTTTTAAGGAATGTGTTGTATGAACCTTTCTGATCACTCAGAATCAATTCACAGGAAACTGGCACAACTGAAAGAGAATATGAAAAATTAACAGTGACTGATGGAGGATTGGGAGAATGGCTTGAAGGTTGGGGAATTACTGGATGGTTGGAAGATATTCTGATCCAGGGACCTACCTTGTTGGTTGTAATAGTGTTGGTATGAATGATTGTGCCATGTATACTTAGGAGAACTGCAAACATTATTGCAAATGCTCTAAAGAAGGTTTGGTTCAAGAAAAAGAAGGGGAATTGTAGGATCATATTGACAGGAAAATGGACATGTGCTAAATGAACCAGCCTAACCTTCTGAATGAGGTCATCTCAGTGGATAAAAAAGCTGATATTGCAAGAAGAAAGAAGAAGCAGAAAGTTGCTGACAAACACAGGGGTGTCAACCTGAGTAAAATGACGCTTATGGTATCAACCAGTTAGGTTAAGAATAAGATGCATGCCTGCCTCGTGGACAAAGTGGAGCTACCAATCGAGAGATGCACGGACAAAGAGGAGTTACCAATGAAATAATGCGTGACTGTGTAATCCAAGAGAGGAAGTAAATATAAACCATGTTTAGAGGCAAAATAAACTGCTTTTGTCTGATTCACATCAATCATACACAGTCCTTTGTCTTCTCTCCTCACTCAACATGCCAAGGGCAGTTGGACCAGTCAGACCAAGCCAACCAGACCTGTTACCTGTTCCCTTGGATCCATGGGGCTCAGCAATTTCACAGTGGCCCCTTGTTTGCGTGGGACCCTGCAGTGTCACAGTGGTAGTGTTGTATTGGATCCTCGGTTCCAAGAGGCCCAGCTGTGTCACACTGGCCCCTTGTTTCCATGGGGCTCTGCAGTGTCACAAGGGTCCCTTGCTCCCATGAAGCCTTGCAGTGTCAGAATGCTTTCCTTGGTTCCACGGGACTGCACAATGGCACAATGGCCCCTTGGTTCCAAGAGGCTGCAGAGTGTCACAAGGGTCTCCATTATTCCATGAGGTCCTGCAGTGTCACAATGGCCCCTTGGCTGCACCATTCCCTGGTGTGTCACAATGGGTCCTCCTTTCTTCCATGAGGCCCCACAGTGTCACAAGGGTCTCCTTGGTACCACAGTATTGGGAAGTAAATGCTATGAGGGACAGGGCAACTGAGAGACCTTGTAAAATACGGTTTATTTCCTTATGGCACCAGTCTCACAAAACGATGAGGTATTAAAGGTGTTGGATCCAACAACACAGTATCAGAAGACATTTAATTATTAGCTACAATGCCTTATATAAATATGTTAGCCAATCAAATACTTCTACAAAGTTTCGTATACCAATCATTAATTGCTTAGCTTTTCACGGCTTTTCTGCAATGTGTCATTTTTAACCTATCACATAACAATTCACAAACTTACATTGATACATCTTAAACTTCTAGCTAACTTTATAGCAGATTCCATTGCTAAACTTTAAAATCTTTTACAATCTTACTTAACATACTGCTTTCCTAACATAATACATACTTCTGTTTGTTTAAACATATTTTTACTTAAACTACCAACTTATATTCTTCTTTCATGTCTGTTTGACTTTAATGCTCTAATTCTCTAAGCCTTCCCCAAGGTCTTAGGTCAAACCTTGTTTCCATCTCTATCTCTGAGCCTGTATGCACAAGCCCCCGAGAGCTCTCCATGCCTGCATTTCCCACACCACAGTATCCCAATGGACCCTTGGTTCCATGGGGACTCACAATGGCAGAAGGGTCTCCTTGGTTCCACGAGGCCCTGCAGAGCCCCTTGATTCAACGAGGCCTCAAAGTGTCATCATGGCCTCCAGGATTCCATGAGGCCCGGCAGTGTCACAAAGGACTTTGGTTCCATGGGGTCCTGCACTGCTACATGAATTCCTTAGTTCCATGGGGCCCTGTAGTGTCACCATGGACTCCTTGGTTCCAAGGGGCCACAGAGTGTCACAGTGGCCCCTTGGTTCAATGAGGCCTGAAAAGCCTTTAAATATTAGCCTTTATATTTTTTAAATCTTCTACTGCATTTGGGCATAACTCTAATCTCCATATAAAATGTTAGTTAATTGTCTTGACATTTTGGTCAGACAAAACAATTATTTTTAAACTCAAGGATACCCTAGAGCCTCAGACTCTGAAAAGTATAAACAAAAGTGAATTGAGGGGGAACAAACTGGGGGAATATGACTTAATTACCTGAATCTGTAATTGGAGGATTAACCCCTGATATGCAAATTCACCAAACTTATATCTGTCTGAAAAACTCATTACTACCATCCATCTGGGGTGTAGCCTCTGGGAGGCTTTTGACCACCCAAGGTGTATCTACTGGAGGCATTTAATAAATACCCACTTTATTCTCTCCGCCTTGTCTAGCCTCTGTTCTAGCTGGCTTCTCAAAGGCGTCACCTGTAGTGTCACAATAGTCTCCATGACTCCATAAGGCCCTGCAGTGTTAAAACAGACCATTGATTCCATGAGACCCCACAGTGTCACAATGGCCCCTTGGTTCCATTGAGCCCCACAGTGCACTATGGCCCCTTGTGACAAAGTGCCCCGAAATGCCACAATGGCCCTTTGGTTTCACGAGGTCTCAAAGTGGCCACCATGGTTTTGTTGCAAGTTGATAAACTTTATATATTAATTTAGCATTAGAAGTAGTTATGCTAAGGGTTGTCTTAATAAACTAGGCCCTGTGTTGGCAGACTCTGTACTATTCAGTTAAAGCAAATTATCTGTATGTACTGATGTATAACTTGCTAAGACAGTAGAAATGTTATCTTATGAGTAGTTCATTGTTTGTCTACATGATGTATGAGACTTATCTAGGAAGGGATGTAACAATTTATTACTAAAAGAAATGTAGGGGACTGGAGAAACCTTGAGAAAATCATGTAGGGTAGTGAAGCAAAAGATCAAAGAGTGAAAGAATTCTTCTAGAAGGGTATTTTAAGCCCTGAAGAAATGTGATTAATTTTGGGCTCTGACTTTGGACGCTAGTCCTCAGACCCCAGGGCCCTCAATAAAGCACCGCACTAAACAACTCTGTTGTTTCGTGTTTCTTTTCACTGTCGGGCAACAGTTTCATGAGGCTGTGCTGTGTCACAATGGACCCTTGGTTCCATGATGACCCATAGTGTCACAATGGTCTCTTGGTTCTGCAGTGTGAGAATGCCCCCTTGGTCCCTTGGAGCTCACAGTGTCACTATTGTGCCCTTGGTTCCATGAGTCCCTGCTGTGTCACAATGGCCTCCTTGGTTCCATGGTGCCCTGTACTGTAACAAAGGTCTCCTTGGTTCCACAGTGTCAGAATGGCCCCTTTGTCCCATGGAGCCCCACACTGTCACTGTGCTCCCCTTGATTCCATGAGGCCCTGCCATGCTACAGTGGCCCCAGTGGCCACAATGGTCTCCAGTGAGACTCTCTACAGCTACCTGAACAGAGGTTGTAGCTCAGGTGGGTGTCAGTCTCTTCTCCCAGGCAACCACTAAGAGAATGAGAGGACAGAGTCTTAAGATGAGCCAGAGGTAGTATAGATTTGACACCAGGAAAAAATTCTTCACTGAAAGAGTGATTGAGCACTGGAATCTTCTGCCCAGGGAGGTGGTGGAGTCACCATCTGTAAGAGTCCGTCTAAAAGTCTCTCATTTGTTCTGCCCAACGACCTTTGCCTGAGGTCTAAGAAGACCCTCAAACTGCAGGTTAAAGGTGCTGGCCAGGGATGGGAGGAACGCCATGATTGTTCCAGGTGGTGCTCATTGACCAGGACTTGTCTCTCATGAGACTGGTTTTACCCAACATGGCTCCCCACAGGTGTGAGAACAATGAACTGGTCACAAGGACTGTTGTGCCTGGAGCTTGCCGTAGTGCGCTGCCCTCGAGCAGGCTACCTGCTGTAGTGTCCTGTTTCCACCTGTTTCTTGGAGCAACGATCTCCACATACAATAGTCCATAGATCTTCCCACCTTTGGCCAGAAGCCACTTGTTTGGAAAAGACTATAAAAACATCCTTGAAAAAGACCCCTGAGATCTCCCCAGACGGCAACAGACATCTATTGGCTGGCACCACTAGGATCGTCTGCCCGTCTTGGTAGCTATAATCCAAACTCCTCTCTCTCTCTCTTTCTCTCTCTTTTATTTCCTGTCCCTCTATCGCATTTTGGTTGGCACTAAATAAAGTGCATTTTGCAAAAGTAAACTGGTTTTGTCCCTTGCTGTATCTTTTGCGCTTTGTGATCCCTAAAAGAACCTATCAGGACTCTGCACGTAGTGTGGACCCTGACACCTCCCTGGAGGCATTCAAGAAAAGCCTGGACATGGCATTCAGAGTCATGTTTAAGTTGATGAGGGATGTTAGTTCATAGGTTGGACTTAATGATCTCAAAGGTCTTTTCAACCTTGTTCATTCTGTGATTCTGTTTCATAATAGTCTCCATTGTTCCATGAAGGCCTGCAAGGTCTCAATGGACCTTTGGTTTCATGAGGCCCCACAGTGTAAATGGACCCTCGGTTCCATGAGGTTCCTCAGTGTCACAATGGTCTCCTTGGATCCACAGTGTCACAATGGCCCCTTGGTCACAATGGACTTCTGGTTCCATGAGCTTTCCTACTCTCAGCAACAGTTCTGCAGTGTCACCATGGACCCTTTGGTCCCACGAGGTTCTGTAGTATAACATGGTCAACTTGGTTCGTGAGGTTCTGCAGTGTCACAATGGACTCCTTGGTTCTGTAAGGCCCTGCAGTGTCACAATGCACCCATGGTTGCAGGAGGTTCCATACGTCACCATGGCCCCTTGGATCTGCAGTATAACAATGGACCATTGGTTCCATGAGGCCCCACAGTGTCACAATGGTCCCTTTGTTGCCCGACAGCGAAGAAGAAACACGAAACAACAGAGTTGTTTAGTGCGGTGCTTTATTGAGGGCCCTGGGGTCTGAGGACTAGCGTCCAAAGTCAGAGCCCAAATTAATCACATTTCTTCAGGGCTTAAATACCCTTCTAGAAGAATTCTTTCACTCTTTGATCTTTTTGCTTCACTACCCCTACATGATTTTCTCAAGGTTTTCCAGTCCTCCTACATTTCTTTTAGTAATAAATTGTTACATCCCTTCCTAGATAAGTCTCATACATCATGTAGACAAACAATGAACTACTCATAAGATAACATTTCTACTGTCTTAGCAAGTTTTACATCAGTACATACAGATAATTGGCTTTAACTGAATAGTACAGAGTCTGCCAACACAGGGCCTAGTTTATTAAGACAACCCTTAGCATAACTACTTCTAATGCTAAATTAATATATAAAGTTTATCAACTTGCAACAAATCCCCCCTTTTGAGCATCACTCAATCTTTTTGCAGGGATGCTCAAATATTTACACGGTCTTCATCTTGAAATCTCACCAGCTGCACTGTATTTTTGTATGGAGGAGGTGGTGTCCCTGGAGCATGGGTAACTGCGCTGAGCAGTCTCCTGGTGTGCAGCCGCTCTCTGGTGATAACTCCTGTGAGACACTTAAAGACTCCAATAACAACTAATACAATGATCAATATCATGATAGCATATTGAATTATTGACGAGATCCATCCAGAAATTTGGAGCCCGAAGGATTGAAACAGAGCACCGACCCAATTATGTTCTGCCTCTTTTTCTAATTCTTTAACTTTTCCTTCTACACTTCTCAATTGAGAGATGTCCTTTTCTACATCAACTGTCACATTCGGGATATGGATACAACAATGGTCAATTTTATCATTGAGATAACCACACACTCCATGCTCTTTTAGTAATAGCATATCTAATGCCATTCTATTTTGTATTGTCATTCGAGTAGTTGCCTGTAATTGCAAATTTAGATCCTTAAATCCTTTCTTTGTAACTGCGGCTAGCCTCTCAGTTTGTCCTAATAATTTGTACAGCATCTCCCGGTTTTTATATGTAGAAATTGGTGCAAACAAGGATTCCAGTACCCATCCAAATTTAACTCCTGATGAGGGTTCATGCCATTTTTCTTCGTCTTTCAGTCCTAGTTCCTCTGCTACTTCATTTGTCTCTCTCTTTGTTCGTGACTGCATCTCTTTTTGCGTTAATTTAGACTGTTTCCAGAAAGGACATAATGTGGGAACCCCTAAGGTAATTTGTGTTACAGGCCCGTCTAACGGTAAATGTGTTGTCCATTGTCCATGTCCCATAATCCATACTAAATTTTCTGGGCTTTTGATAGTTGTATCCTTACAGCTCAAAGTTTTACCCTTCTGGTCCTGCGGGAAAGCTTTTTCTGGAATTGTATGGTTAAGTTTTCTACACTCACAACCCCATTTTATAAGCATTCTGACCGGTGCCAAACTAATTTGATTCTCTGGAGTGTCACAGGTGAGAATTTGGGTGCAGTTCCAATTTTCTGTTGTGGCGCTCAAAGTTTTTGTAGAAGTGCTGGTTTGAGATACTTCTGTGTAAGTGGCATTTCTGCTTCCCGTCCATTGGACACACCAATTAACTTGTCCGATGTAACTATAATGTTCTAATATGCTGGGGCCCCATACCGTTTTCCAATTGTCCCACGAGGATTTCTGCTGGGACGAGTTCTGGCATATCATTTCATAATAGCTTTAATTTTTAGGAATCCTTTTCCTTTGCCAATGTGGTATAAAACATTCCCACTTAGCAGCATCTTCAGATTTTACTTTTCTCCCTGCCACCAATTGAATTCCCCTATCCCTAATTCGTCCTAACCTCCCATGGCTAATTAGACAGTCTTTATAGGTTAATAATTTTAATGTTTCTCCAACCTTTTCCCATATTACTTCAATTCCGATTTTATTTCGTAATTTTAATTCACAACTTCCATTTTCACCTCTTTTTATTAGGGGTAGATTTCCTACCGGAATTACTCCCCAAGGGATCGGTTCCCCTGCTGCTTGTGGCAGAGGTAAACATGCTGTAATTTTGGAAACATTTTGGACCATTCCAAAATCTCTAATTAGTCCAACTACTAAATTTTCTTGTTCTGTACCTTTCTTGAATTTTGGGAACCTGCTTTCTATGTTATTTGATGCTTCCCGAACCTTTCTTGACCGAATTTGTCCTTGAGCTAATAACACTGTAGTCCTTGAGTGTACCCACCAAGCATCCTTAGCTACCCAACACCAGTAAGTCCCTTCATCCTTTTCTTGTACATCCCGCACAACTAATGTTAGAGAATGTCCTAACCTTTTCTCAGTGTAGTGTTTATCACTTTGAGGAAGATTATGTTTCTTAAACCACCATCCAAATTCTCTAAATTCAAGGTCTGCCTTCATTTTGCATTCCAAAATTGCTGACTGCCCTTGTGATACTCGGAAAACTCCATGTGTTGGTTTCATTTCCTGTCCTAGGTGTGTTTTAGTAATTACTTTTCCTTTTCCATAATTTGCATACCATCCACAAATTACAACACAAATTATTTCTCCCTCCGAACTCCCTATCTTAGCCTCAGTATCATTTAGCCATCCAATTCCATGTTGATCACCCAAAACTACGTTACTTTGCCCTTTCGGTTTTTCCCATTGGTCTAATTCTTTGTTTTGTTTCCACCAAGTTACTGAATATTTATGTCCACATGAGCTTTCTGTGACCCAAGTACAATTAATTCTTAAAGGGGGTCCAACCCACATGTCAACTTCGGCTTCAAAAGGAGCAACTACCACTTTGTTGACACCACTTCCCCATTTTTCTACCCTAAGTGTGATCTGTTTGTAGTCAAAACTACCTTTCATTACTACTAAGCATGTAAACACATCGGTGTCATCCATGGTTACATTTGCAATTGTCAGAGTAGTGTTTCCAGTGTGTGTATCCTTATCCCAAATTGTGACAGTACTACCTTTGTGCTCTCTATTTCCTCCTTTCCAATGTACAGTCATTTCACCGGCTCCAATTTCCTGGTCATTTTGGATCTCGCAGGTTAGGTTCACAGTCATTCCCTCCATTGCTCCGACCAATGATTCTGAAACAGAAACCGTTATCATTCCATTAGTGGACAAGGACCTTAAGATCACTAACAAAGCAATAGCTAACAATCTGGTACGGCTCGTATCTTCATTCGCATTGGGGATACGATTTGCGCTTCCCATTGGGCCGGGACCTTCTTGACTCGCGTGTAGTGTATCCAACTGTCGATCCCTGCCACCTTGACTGCTGTAAATGTGGTTAAAATCACCAGGTACGGGCCGTCCCATGTTTCTCTCAGTGGCTCTGTGGACCAATTCTTTACATATACATTGTCTCCTGGTTGTATTCCATGAACCGGATTTTCCAGAGGCAGAGGCCGATTCCACTGCAAAGCTCCCCGCAAGGAGCTGAGAATTCTGTTAAGAGACATAACATAATTAAAGATCACCTGATCTCCTGATATATGTGGATCTCCTTTTAAGGTAGTAGCATGGTATGGTCTGCCATACAGTATTTCATAAGGACTCACTCCTACCTTTTCTCGGGGTTTAATCCTGACCCGTAACAATGCCAATGGTAAAGCCTGAGGCCACTGTAACTTAGCTTCTTGGCAGATCTTTTTAATTTGGCCTTTTAACGTCTGGTTCATTCTCTCTACCTGCCCACTAGATTGAGGTCTCCAAGGAGTATGCAAATCCCAGGTTATGTCTAGCATTTTGGCCACTTCTTGTACTATCGTAGCAATAAAATGGGATCCCCTATCTGAAGATAATCCTAACGGTACCCCAAACCTTGGAATGATTTCTCTCAAAAGAGTTTTCACTACTTCTTTTGCCTGATTTGTTCTGCATGGAAATGCTTCTGGCCATCCTGAAAAAGTACACACATAAACTAGCATATACTTATACCCTTGGGACCGTGGTAGCTCTGAAAAGTCTATTTGCCAATAGTCTCCTGGTTCAGGTCCTACCTGTAATTTTCCCAACTGAACCTGTTTCCTAACTACAGGATTGTTCTTTAAACACAATGAGCACATTGCATTCACTCGTTTTGCCAATGTTAACATCCGATTAGAGACTATTTCGTTTCTCAAAAATTTTACCAATACCTCTGCACCCCAATGACACTTATTATGTTCCATGATTAAAATGGCTTTCATTATATTTTCTGGTACCACCACTTGTCCTGTGCCAGTAACATACCATCCAGTAGAATTCTTTTGTGCCTTTAGCAGCATTGCCAGTTTTTCATCATCAGGTGCATATCGTGGCTGTTGAGTCAAGTAGGGTGTCACAGGGTTTACCTTGACTGGTATCAAGGCCATCTGAGTCCAAACCTGTCGAGCGGCTTCCCGGGCGGTGAAGTCGGCTAGACGATTCCCATCAAATATTTTCCCTTCTTCTCTTCGATGTCCTCGTACATGCATCACTGCCACTCCTTTTGGCCTGTGAACTGCTTCGAGCAGAGCCAAGACTTCTTCACGATGTTTAATTAGAGTTCCCTGTGAATTAAGCAACCCTCTTTCTTTCCACAATGCACCATGAATGTGAATTACTCCAAAGGCATATTTTGAATCAGTCCAAATGTTCACCTTTTTCCCAGTGCTCAGGGTTAAGGCTCTAGTTAGTCCAATGATTTCAGCTTTCTGTGCTGAAGTTCCAGGGGGCAGAGCCTTTGCCTCTATTACCTGTGTAACAGTCACTACCGCGTACCCTGCGTACCTGGTACCGTTTTCCATAAAGCTGGATCCATCTGTGAACAGTTCCCAGTCCACCACTTCCAGCGGTGTGTCCTTCAGATCTGGGCGGCTGGAATACACTTGTTCTATTACTTCCACACAGTCATGTGCGAGCTCCTCTCCCTTAGCTTCACTGCGGAGAAACTCTGCTGGATTGACATGGTTAGTTGTCTCTAATTCCACATCATCCTGTTCCCTCAGGATGGCCTGGTACTGTAACATTCTACTAGATGACAACCAATGCGACCCTTTTTGTTCTAAGACTGTCAAAACCATATGGGGAACATATACAGTCATTTTTCCCCTTAATGTCAACTTCTGAGCTTCTTGTATTAGCAATACAGTAGCCGCCACAGCCTTTAAGCAGGATGGCCACCCAGCGCTTACCGGGTCTAATTGCTTCGAGAAGTACCCCACTGGCCGTTTCCATGATCCTATTCTTTGAGTCAGCACACCAATTGCCAATTGCTGCCTTTCATTCACATACAGCTGAAAAGGTTTATTTAAATCTGGTAGCCCTAAAGCAGGTGCTTCTTTTAAGGCCTGCTTCAAATTTTGAAATGCTTTCCTCCGGGCAGGAGTCCATTCCAACCTTTGTTCTTTTAAGGCCTCATATAAAGGTTTTGCCATGAGTCCAAAATTTAATATCCATAATCTGCACCAACCCACCATTCCGAGAAACGATCTTAATTCTTGGTGACTTCTAGGGAGTGGAATTGAACAAATTGCCTCTATTCTATTTACACTCAAACGGCGCTGTCCTTGGGTAAGTTCACATCCCAAGTATAACACACTCTCACGGACCAATTGGGCTTTTTCCTTTGAAACTCGATACCCTGCTTGTCCCAGCATATTCAGCAAGGCAATTGTCAATAGAGCACACTTCTCTCTCCCTTCCGTAGCAATTAGTATATCATCTACATACTGCAAGACTGTATAAGAGAAAGGAGACTCCTTTACCTGTGTCATTTTCCATTCCTCTAATTCTTTTGCGAGCTGGTTACCGAAGATGGTTGGACTATTCTTGAAACCTTGGGGAAGTCGGGTCCAGGTGAGCTGTTTCTTGCGTCCTGTAGCTGGATCATCCCATTCAAAGGCAAAATACTTCATACTCTCTTCAGCCAATGGAATGCAGAAGAAGGCATCTTTCAAGTCAATTACAGTAAACCATTTAAATTTCTCTGATACGGATGTTAACAGAGTATAAGGATTGGCAACCACCGGGTGAATGTCTTTAACTATTTCATTAATGGCTCTCAAATCCTGCACTAACCTGTACTTACCATTTGGTTTCCGAACCGGAAAAATTGGGGTATTATATTCCGATTCACATTCTTTTAACAATCCTAACACTGTGAACCGAGAAATCATGGGGGCTATTCCCTGTTTAGCTTCTAATTTAATGGGGTACTGCCGTACCCTTACTGGCTTTGCCCCTTCCTTTAATTCTACTACTGCTGGGGGAGCTGCTTTCGATTTTCCAGGTATCCCTGATTCCCATACCCATGGCACAACTGCTTGTTCTATCTCAGGTGGGACAGGCTGTGGATCCACTTCGCTCATCACAAATATTTTCCCAATCTCTTCATCTGGAATTTCTAATTTCACCCGTCCATTTTCAAATATAATCTTAGCATTTAGAATAGATAACAAGTCTCTCCCAAATAAAGGTTCAGGGCAATTTGGCATGTACAAAAATCTATGGTCTAATTCTTTCTTTCCGAATCTCAAACTTATAGGTTGTAAAAAGGGTCTCTCTTCTACCTGTCCCATAGCCCCTACCACTTGGACTGTTGTGTCGCTTAAAGGTCCCAGTTGCTTATTTAAAACCGAATGTACTGCACCAGTGTCTACCCTAAATACCTGTTCTTTTCCCTCCACCTCAATTCTGACCTTCAAATCCTGATCTAGTCAGCTCTGATTCTGATTCTGATAGCTCCCCATCATCATTATTTGGGCTTGAGCGGCATCTGCTGGCGAAAGAGGGTAACTAAGAAAGTTACCATTGTTTCCGCCCCTCCCTCTCCCAAGCCCTATTCTTGCGGGGCACTCGTTTTTCCAATGTCCCAGTTGTCTACAAAAAGCACACTGATTTGGATCCAAACTTCCTTGTCCAAAATTTCCATTATTTCCCGGGTAAAAGCCTCTACCTCTGCCGCCAAATCCTCCACGACCTCTGCCCCTATTTCCTTTACCTCTACCACGTTGTCCTCCTGTCTGCTGTACTAATGCCAGAATACTAGCCTGCTGACGCTTGGCTGTTTCCTTTTCCCTATTATTGTACACTTTCCATGCTGTCTCCAATAACTTTTCTAACCTCCGGGTATCCTCTCCTTCTAACTTCTGCAATTTCTTTCTGATATCATCCTGAGATTGCCCAGTAAACAACAAAGCTATTTGTAATTGCCCAGCCTCCGACTCCACATCCAGACTAGTAAACCGTCTAGCTGCCTCTTTCAGCCTTTCTAGAAAAGCCGAGGGGGACTCATTTTTCTCCTGCTTGACCGTATATAATTTAGACCAGTTCAACGTCTTAGGCATTCCACTTCTGACCCCTTCTATTACTAACTCTTGGAACTGTTTTAGTCTGCGGTACCCTTCCCCAGTATTCGGATCCCATCCCGGATCATCCTGGGGAACTACTTCATTTACTGACAACCCCATTATTCTCTGGGTCCGGATATCTTCCCTAGCTTTCTCCTTAGCAGCTCTCAACACCATTTCCTTTTCAGTGGAATCCATCAATGTATCTAGCAGAACCTGCAAATCATTCCAATCCGGATTCTGAGTTTTAACAACCATCTTTACCACCCGTGCAGTTCTTTCTGGATCTTCCCTATAACTTCCAGCCGACTGTTTCCATATAACTAAATCACTAGGTGAGAACGGTACCTTAACTATGACCCGTTCCCCTTGGGGTCCAACTGCTTCCCTAAGAGGGGCAATCAATTGTGGCTCCATTTGGTTCTTCCGACCCTGTCGGGTACGGGAAGCCAGCGGAGTCCTCTGAATCTCACGGGAGGCCCCTGGGGAGGGGGTTTGAGGGTGCAGGGTTACTGAAAGCCGAGAAACCCCCGGAGTCCGAGGGGACTCCGTGGTTTCATCTTCTTCGTCCTCACCGCTCTCCCCCGACTCCTCCTCCCTTAATGATGGGGCAGAGGGACCCGCATGAGACGGACCAGCAACATATAGGGACATATCCTCCTCCTTTTTATCCAACTTTACCGCACAATCCACACACAATCCCTTTTTCTTACACCCCAGACAATCTTCCTTCTCATCTTGAAGCCCAATCATCAATATCTCACACTCTTTCAACCATTCCGGTTGCCTTCCCAAGTAATAAAACAAATCCAAGTATGGCATTTCATCCCATTTTTCATTATCTTTCAAATATTGCATTAGAGGAGTTATTTTACCTTTGTCAATCGTCCCATTTAATGGCCACTCAGGCCCCCCTTCAGACACATAAAGTGGCCACCAATTATTACAATAATCAATCAACTTCCCTTTTGTCAAACCTTCTTCAGAGAACCCCCCTTTCTTCCATTTCTTTAATAGACACCCCAAGGGAGTATTCTCCGGAACCTTCCCATCAGATTGTACCAATGCCTTAAAAGTTCTCAGCGGCATCATTCCCAAACAGAATAGACAAAAAAGAAAGAAAATCTATGCAAATAGAAAGATAGACCAACCAACCAACCAACTTGTCACCCTCCGACGCCGCGGGGGAACAAGTGCCGGACCAGCGAAGCTTTCGCCGCGTCTTACAGCCGGCGCCTAGGCTTTACCCAAGACGTCTTTAGCCCAACCCAGCGGAGCCGATGCTTCGTCTTACGGGCAGGCACCCAGTACCAGAAAATAAAGCACCTTCGGGCTTACCTCCTGCAGTTGTCCGACAGGTGCGGGGTCGGGCACGAACCGATGACTCCCCGAGAATCACTCGGTGCCGGCGTGGAGTGGATCAGGACGCGAACCGCCCCAGCCACCTTCGGAGTCCTGCCGCGGTCGCCAGAAAACTGTTGCCCGACAGTGAAAAAGAAACACGAAACAACAGAGTTGTTTAGTGCGGTGCTTTATTGAGGGCCCTGGGGTCTGAGGACTAGCGTCCAAAGTCAGAGCCCAAATTAATCACATTTCTTTAGGGCTTAAATACCCTTCTAGAAGAATTCTTTCACTCTTTGTTCTTTTTGCTTCACTACCCCTACATGATTTTCTCAAGGTTTTCCAGTCCCCTACATTTCTTTTAGTAATAAATTGTTACATCCCTTCCTAGATAAGTCTCATACATCATGTAGACAAACAATGAACTACTCATAAGATAACATTTCTACTGTCTTAGCAAGTTTTACATCAGTACATACAGATAATTGGCTTTAACTGAATAGTACAGAGTCTGCCAACACAGGGCCTAGTTTATTAAGACAACCCTTAGCATAACTACTTCTAATGCTAAATTAATATATAAAGTTTATCAACTTGCAACATTGGACCATGAGGCCTTTCTCTGTCACAATGTATTTTTGGTTCCATGAGGTTTCTCAGTGCCACAATGTCTCCTTGGAACTGCAATGTAAAAAGAGACCATAGGTTCCATGCAGCCCCATTCTGTCAAAATGGATTTTGGTTCCATGAACTCCCACAGTGTCAAAAGGCCCCTTTGTTCCTTGTCATTCCATAGTGTCACAGTTTACTCCTTGGTTCTGTGAGGCCCTGCTGTCACCAAATCTCCAAAATATCAGAATAAGACTCCTTAACATTAATCTGGTGTTAAAGAGGGTGTAATTTTTTTCAGGCCACAGGTCCAATGTGAGAGCCACTACATGTGCATTAAAATTTACCTACTTCCATAAAACCCACCCCAAATGCCAGATTCAGTTCTTGTTTTCACTGCTGCACCCTTGAGCCAGATGTGTTGTTCTTCTCTTCCAACCTGCTGGGAAAGCAGCCCTGCATGGACTGTTCCTGTGCTAAAGTTCACAGGCACAGTAAAAATTGAATTAACCTTTTGGTATCAAGGCCAAGGCTTTGTGTGGCCAGGCAGAGGCAGGCAGGACGCAGAGCTGTCAGCAAAGGAAGGGCCAGCGAGGTGGGGCAGCCGGGGGATGCCGACAGCCTGCAGGGACAGAGGCGCAGGGCATGGACACCGTAGGACAGCCTGGGCTGCAGAGGGCACAGGGATGGGCAGCAGCTGAAAGGCCCTGCCAGAGCCAACTGCTGCAGCACTTGGGCCATGGCTGCTGGCCCTGGGCCTGAGGCCAGCAGGGGACAAGTGAGCCTTGCTGTGCTGGGGCCTCATTGCCTCCTTGTCCCTGCTCAGCAGCCTGGCAGGGCCGCCCCATGCTCCTGCCCTTGGCATGCACATCCCCAGAGCCCAGTGGCCGGGAAGAGCCCTGAGCAATGAGGAGGACAGGATCTGCCTTGCCAGGGCTGGGGCTCAGGCCTTGGCCCTTGCATTCTGAAACACATCCAGGTTTGCTCAGCATCAGAGACACCTTTCCTTGTTTTGTCCCCACCTGTCATCACTGCCCCGATGGCATCCATTAAAAGTTCAAGAAACTTTTGAAATTCAATTTAACTTTGAGTTCTTGAGAAGTTTCTTGAGCACACTCTCAGGGACTGAGTCTGATGTAAACAGCACCAAAGCCCCAAGGGGTCATTAAAATCTTGAGCTGTGTCTGTGCTGCTCATCTGGGGCTGGACTCCTGGCACAGAGCCCTCTCCCAGCCCCAGCAGGGCTGAGGGCACTGCCTGCAGTGTGGAGAGTTAGGATTTGCATGCGGAAGATATCGGGATGTACAGAGAGCCAGGGACCCCTTCCCCCTTGCGGTCAGACTTTTGCTCCGAACCTGGCCGCACCCAGCCAGAGGTGAGCTAAAGGAAATGACACAGACTGCCCACCATAAAAACCTTGTGACCCCTCAATAAACGCCATTTGCTGTCCACCACATTGCTGTCCAGGAGCATATGAACCGAGTGGCTCGGGGTTAGAGCCACTGTGCCAGGCTGGAACCATGTCGCCACACAACAAGTGGTGCCGAAACCCAGGACACGGAAACCGCCCGGGTTTCCGGGTTTGCCTGAACAAGAACCAGCGACTGCACAGCTGGCCTTGTGCAGTGGGGGGAGACGCCCCCGGACCAGCAAGGAGCATGGATGCTGTCGCTAAGGTCATAAGTCAAATCCACGCCGCAGTGGAGGATTGACTGTAAGCTTAAAGATTTCTCTCCGATGCCGTAGACTTAAAAAGATAGGTGCTATAGAGAGCCCGGTAGACATTCTGCATCCGGAGATATGGGATAAATGCACAAAAGCTCTGGCTGAGGACACCGTGACCTCCGGCTCAGGAGAGCACTTAAATCATGGGGCAGAGTCATCCAGGCTCTGCTGCTGCAAAATGCCCAGCAAGAACAAGAGACTTGGAGAGCCATGGACTTGTTTATTAGCTACGCCGCAGCTGGGAATCGGGGTGGCTACACAGACTGCAGAGGGGTTTGAATCGGCCAGCCGCTGCGAGATGCGCGATCTCGGACCCTCCTCCGCTGCCCCACCGCGCCCCCGAGTCAGGACTCACCACAAGCCGAGGAGGGGGAGCATGCGCAGGTGTTGTGGCAGGGGCTATCAGAGGAGAGGTGGAATGCTGCAACAATATCAGAGATCCAAGTGGCAGATAAGAGGCACCCCCGCCATATGTGTTTGAAAATTGCACCGCAGCTAGTGTGATGGGAGATGGAACAAAGACGCTGGGGGGCGGAGATGCAGGAGGCTCGCCAAACAGCACAGACGCGGGTGACCAGGGAGGAGGGGCGGCCCCTGGGACGGAGCATCAGACCAATCAGAAGCTCATTTTAAAGCAGGTCCTTATAAGGTAAGATCCTCCCCCCAGCAGGAGGCGTGGGGAGCGCAGGGGGAGGGAACAGCCCGGCCCCCCGGGAGATGAGGCGGGGGGCAGAGCCTGAGAAAAGGCTGAGCAGCCCAGAAGTGTCCAGCCAGTCGACTTCCGGCTGTGACTCCTGACTCCAGCTGGGATAGCCGATTGGAGGGGATGGTCAAAGCACTGGGGCTTTAACAAAAGAAATGCAGTGGCATACAAAATCACCTAACTGCAACGCTCCTGTGTGGGTTAAGAGGATATCAAAGAAAGATTGAACCGTACTTACAGACTGGCGGAAAATCAAAATAGCTTGCTGGCCGGAGCGGGGCTGAGCCAAGCCGGGGCGGCACTGCTGCAACTGCTGGCGGGAGCTTGGTGGGGCGGTGCCTGGTGCAGACCGCCTGGCCTCACCAGCGGAACAGCCGCGGGAGCACAGCCCCGGGTGACTCAGCCACGGGCGGTTCTGGCGGCCCAAGCGCCACGCCCTTCACCAGCTCCGTGTCTCCGTGGCTCGGCCAGGCAGCGCTGCTGCTGGGGGCAGCTGAGGGCCCTCCGCCGTCCCCTCGTCCTGCCTGTACTTTCTGCGGGGCCTGCTGTGCTGCTGCCACCGCTGCCTGGGCAGCCTGCAGGGCGGCCGCTGAAGGGCTGCTCCTCCTGTGGGGGTAGCGGGTGCTCGGCACCCACCCCAAGAAAAAGCCGATGGAGGCGCTAAACCACGGTGCAGGGGGCCTGCAGCGTCATCTACAGCCTGCACTCCACCAAGCAACCCGGCATCACCTGAGAAGCTTGCACCCTCAAAACCAAAGCAGCAGCGGTACCTCTGCTGTCATTATGTTCTCTAGGGTTAGTGGGTGGAGGACAGGCAGACACAAAGCATTACCCTCACCAGCCGTTCAGGTGAGTTCTACGCCATCTCTCAGGTGAGAGGGTCATCAAAGAAATTGTTACAGCCGACACCCCATCTTTCAAGTTCAGGCTAAAAGACATTTTTCCCTCGCATACAGGGTTCCCCAAATTTGAAGAGACGACATTATTTCAGACCTATTGGTGCCCTGCTTCCAACCCAGGAAAAAGTTACTGTAATTACCCAGGGTATGGATATTGTGGATATTGGGGTGTGAAACTATTGTGACAAGCAATAGATGGAAGCCACAACAGCCAGATAAGTTCCTGCAAATTAACTATATTCCCCATGGCTGTATCGAACCAAAATTTGGTATGGATGGGTACATGATCTTGCCCCAAGGCAGGAAACAGCACACCTGCACAGGCTATATAATGACAATCCTGCAGCCGACCCATGATGGCTGGGCCATGGGCAAAGTGCGAACAGCGTTTGTT
Organism: Luscinia luscinia; assembly: GCA_034336685.1. NCBI lineage: Eukaryota > Metazoa > Chordata > Aves > Passeriformes > Muscicapidae > Luscinia > Luscinia luscinia. The sequence goes on from JAKWBO010000056.1 coordinate 126,250, forward strand.
CATCTTTCTCACCGCATCTGGGCGAACATACAAATTATCAGATTCCCACCTTCAATATCCCAATCAGTTGGACGCAATCCGGTTCTTGCAATGAGTAGACCCAGGAAGGAGATCACAGCCAACCATAGCTCTAGCCACAAAACACAGATGCTAAAATCTACCTCCTCCCCATCCTATCCCTTAGCCAGACCAACCCTCTCCAATCCATTCCTAAGCGTGTTAAGTGCTACCTTTCTATCGTTAAACCAATCCAACCCGAACCTCACAGAATCATGCTGGTTATGCTATGATGCACAACCCCTTTTTACGAAGGGGTTGCCCTCGATCTCCCATTCATCTTTTCAAAGTCAGACAGTCCACGCCAATGCAGATGGGACACCCCCGGAGAGGCATTACCCTAAGCCAGGTTACGGGCCAAGGCAAATGCTTCGGCAATGCAACCTTGGCAAAGCAGATGGGCAACGTCTGCCGGGAATTTGTCAGACTTAAAGGGGGGAAGTTCCAGTGGGTGATCCCTGCTGCATCAGGAATGTGGGTCTGTCAACGATCCGGGGTAAGCCTATGTGTACTCCTTGACAAATTCGATCATTCTACCGACTTTTGTGTCCAAGTTTTAATCATCCCCAGAGTCCTGTATCACCAGGAAGAAGAAGTGTACCACTTGTTCGAGGAACCCGACCGGCTCCACAAACGAGAAGTGATAATGGGCATCACCATCACAATGCTCCTCGGTTTAGGAGTTACGAGCACTGCCACAGGCGTTACGGCCCTCGCAACACAACATCAAGGACTGGCCCAACTGCAGATGACTGTCGACGAGGACTTGCAGAGGATCGAGAAATCCATTTCTTCCCTAGAAAAATCCCTTTCCTCACTCTCAGAGGTCGTCCTCCAAAAAGGCGAGGACTGGACCTTTTCTTCATGCAGCAAGGAGGCCTGTGTGCCGCCTTGAAAGAGGAATGCTGCTTTTATGCGGACCACACCGGAGTCGTTAGAGACTCCGTGGCTGAACTGAGAGACCGACTGAACCTAAGAAAAATGGACAGAGAAGCTCAACAGGGCTGGTTTGAATTGTGGTTCAACCAGTCCCCATGGCTCACCACCCTAATTTCTACCCTAATAGGCCCACTCACTATAATCTTACTAACACTAAGCTTTGGGCCTTGCATATTAAACAAATTGGTGCTATTCATTAAAAAGCGTTTAGAAACAGTTAACATTATGCTCGTCGAACGCCGACAATTACTTTAAGGTGTGCCTGTCACTAACACATTTACAATTTTATACTAATTGTACTAACCCATGAAATTTTATAATGTCTACATTTTATAACTTTATATGATTTTTACTAATCATGAGGGAGGGGGGAAATGTGGAGAGTTAGGGATTTGCGTGAGGAAGATATCGGGGATGTACAGAGCCAGGACCCTTCTCCCCTTGCAGTCAGACCCTTGCTCTGGACCTGGCCGCACCCAGCTGGACATGAACTAAAAGAAATGACACAGACTGCCCAAGCCATAAAAACCCTTGTGACCCCTCAATAAACGCCATTTGCTGTCCACCACGTTGGTTTCTAGGAGCATATGGACCGAGTGGCTCGGGGTTAGAGCTGCCGTGCCAGGCTGGAACCATGTCGCCCACGCAACAGCAGAGGATATCAGAAAACCTTGCCTGGTCTCTCAGATGACCCCTCTGCTGTGAGACTGCTAAGAGTTGAAGAACAACAGGCACCAATCGCCACAGTAACAGTACACCATCGGCAATACCATACCAACAGAGACTCTGTGATTGCCATCCATGAGATGATCCGTGAAATGGGAAAGGGGTGGCAGCAAGACTTGTTCACATTTCAACAGCCCTATATGGCGAGTGTCTAATTCCAGTGGAGAATGGAGATTGACGGGGATTACCGTAGCCTGAATGAGGTCACACCACCACCGAGTGCTGCCGTGCCGGACACATTGGAACTTCAGTATGAGCTGGAGTCCAAGGCAGCAAAGTGGTACATGACCACTGATATTGCCAATGCCTTCTTCTCCATTCCTTTGGCAGCAGAGTTCAGGCCTCAGTTTGCCTTCAGTGGTGGAAGCACAGAGCCACCAGTTGCCGTGGACTGATCCAGACTGCACTGGAAAAGGGCAAGGCTCCAGAGCATCTACAGTATATATATGACATCATTGTAAGGGGGAGCACAGCAGGGGAAGTCTTTGAGAAAGGAGAGAAGATTATCCAGATTCTTCTGAAAGCTAGTTTTGCAATTAAGCGAAGTAAGGCTAAGGGACTGGTTCAAGAAATTCAGTTTTTAGGAGTCAAGTCACAAGATGGACATCATCAGATCCCAACAGTTAATTAACAAGACCACCACTATGTCTCCAGCAATAAGCAAGAAGGAAACACAAGCTTTCCTAGGTGCCATAGGCTTTTAGAGAATGCACATTCCCAAGTACAGCCAGATTGTGAGCCCTCTCTACCTGGTCACCCGCAAGAAGAATGATTTCCACTGGGGCCCTGAGCAGCAACAAGCCTTCACCCAGATCAAGCAGGAGATTGTTCATGCAGTAGCCCTTGGCCCAGTCAGGACGGGACCAGAGATAAAAATGTACTCTACTCTGCAACCGGCATCCATGGTCTGTCCTGGAGCCTTTGGCAGAAGGTACCTGGTGAGACTCAGGGTCGACCCCTGGGATTCTGGAGCCAAATATACAAAGGGTCTGAAGCCAACTACACTCCCACAGAGAAGGAAATCTTGGCTGCCTATGAAGGAGTTCAAGTGGCCTCAGCAGTAATTGGCACCGAAATGCAGCTTTTCCTGGCACCTCGACAATTGGTACTGGGATGGATGTTCAAGGAAAGGCTCCTTCCACACATCACACCACCAACACCACATGGAGCAAGTGGATTGCCCACATCACTCAGCATGCCTATACTGGAAATCCAAATAAACCTTGGGATTCTGGAAATAATTACAAACTGACCTGAAGGCTAGATTTTTGGATTATCTTCTGAAGAAGAAGAGGAGCAAGTGGCACGTGCCGAGGTAGCCCTATCTTATAATGCACTACTGGAGACTGAAAGACGATATGCCCTCTTCACTGATGGCTCCTGCTGAATTGTAGGCACTAACTGTAAATGGAAAGCTGCAGTATGGTGCCCCACACCACAAGTTGCACAAGCTACCTAGGGACAAGGTGGATCAAGTCAGGTCGCAGAGATTAAAGCCATCCAAACGACAGAAGTGCCTGAGGCTCTGTCTATACACTGACTCATGGATGGTAGGTAATGCTCCATGGGGATGGCTGGATCGCTGGGAAAAGACCAACTGGTAGTGCAGAGGGAAACCCATCTGGGCCACTGAGATTTGGCAGGACATTGCCACATGAGTAGAGAGGCTGACCATGAAGTTTCGATACATGGATGCGCATGTACCCAAGAGTCGGGCAAATGAAGAGCATCACAACAATGCACAGGTGGATCGAGCTGCCAAGATGAAAGTATCACAGGTGGATCTAGACTGGCATCACAAGGGGGAATCATTCCTAGCTCATTGGGCCTGAGATAACTCTGGTCATTGGGGAGAGATGCAACATACCGATGGGCCCATGACTGAGGGGTGGACCTTACTATGGACAACATCTCACAGGTCATCCACAACTGCGAGACCTGCTCTGCAATCAAGCAGGCCAGGCAGGTGAAGCCTCTGTACAGTGGACAATGGTCAGAGTACAGGTATGAGGAAGTCTGGCAAATTGACTGCATCACCCTTCCCCAAACCCGCCAAAACAGGCACTACATTCTGACCATGGTGGAAGCCACCACTGGATAGTTGGATATCTACCCTGTGCCTCATCCTACTGTCTGGAACATCATCTGGAGCCTTGAAAAGCAAGTCCTGTGGAGACATAGCACCCCTGAGAGAATTGAGTCAGACAACGGGACCCATTTCAAGAACAGCCTTATCAATACCTGGGCGGAGAATACGGTATTGAATGTATATATCATATTCCTTATCAAGCACCAGCTGCTGGGAAATTTGAATGGTGCAATGGATTTCTAAAGACTACCCTGAAGGCACTTGGTGGGGGAACCTTCAAGAATTGGGAAAGGAACTCCACAAAGGCCACCTGGATGGTCCACACCCAAGGGTCCATCAGTCGAGCTGGTCCGTGCCCAGTCTAAACCCCTGCACACAGCGGATGGAGACAAAGTCCCTGTGGTACACATGAAAAGTAATTTAGGAAAGACTGTTTCGATTAATCCTGCCACGGACAAAGGCAAACCCACATGTGGGATTGTCTTTGCTCAAGGACCTGGTTACACTTGGTGGGTAATGCAAAAAGATGGAGAAACCCATTGTGCACCACAAGGAGACCTAATTTTAAGTGAGAACTGTGTGTAGGGTTTCATTCTGTATATTATATATATGTATCTATAAGAGTGTATTGGTTTGGGTATGATGTAGATGGTGATAGAATAAGGGGTGAATTATGTCCTAGGTTACAATGTAAAGATATGCCCAAAACTATGTATTCTATCACCGTTTGCTGAAACCAGGTGGGACAGTGATTCTTATCTTTTTGAGATATCCTCTGCTAATGGGCCATCTGTTAAAAAATCATTAGGGGCAATGTTTTTCATCTTTCACATGACCCATCCTTCCTCCAGGAAGATATCTTCTGTGAATGGGCCAGTGAGTCCCACTGCATAACTGATAAAATTGCATCAGTCCATTGTGAGATTCTTCACCCAGGGGAGGAGCCAAGCATTTCCTACCTAGATAAAAATCTGAGATTTGGAACACCAAAGCAGCCCTTAGCCACTAGTTTCCAAAAGAGAAGAGCTGCTAGAACTTTGTACAGGATTACTGCTCCAAGAAAACCACTCCATCAAGACTGATACTGTGGACACTTCTGAAGGCCTAGGCAAAATCAGCCAGGCCTTTCTCAGGCCATGAAAACTTTCCCAGCTCCAGCCAGGATTTTTCCCAGGCTGGAGACTTTTTCTCTATTGTAAACATAAGACAAAGAATCATAACAGAGATAAACACCTGTTAGATCCATGGGAAAGAGGTGTCTCTTTCTCTGTCCAATGAACTGTCTGTATTTTGTTTTGCACCAATTGCCTTATTTAAGGCAATGGCTTTCTTCAATAAATTGCTCTTTCTTGCTCTTTCCTGCACCCAAGCAAAAGAGTGTCTTGTTGCTGTTTTTTCGGCCGCTCTGTAATCTTTCCCACGGCAACATGCTACCACCCCATAACTAATGGTGTGTCAGATTGTATTCTGACTCTTACAGAGGTTTTTCTTTTGTACTATTTCATGTATTATTTTTCTCATTTTTCCTATTAAATTGAATTTCTAACATGGTGTCTCTCCTGGTTTTGCTTCCAAAACCATTACAGGGCCTCACAGAACTTAGTAGCCCTTGTGACACCATGGGGCATCACAGAACCAAGGAGCATGGTGACATCCTTGGGCCTAGCAGAACTCACGGGATAATGAGACACCATGGGGCCGAACAGAAAAAAGGGGCCATTCTGGCACCATAGGGATTCACAGAACCAAGGGTCCATTGTGAATACCATGGGGCCTAATGTAACCAAGGTACCATTGTGGCATCATGGGCCATTACAGAAACAAGGGGCCATTATGACACCATCGAGCCTAACAGAACCATGGGGAAATTTTGACACCATGGGGCCTAACAGAAACAAGGGACATTGTGACATCATGGGACCACATGGGATCAAGGGGGGATTGTGACACCATGGGCCCTGAAAGAACAAAGGGGCTATTGTGATGCCATGGGGCCTAATGTAACCAAGAGGCAAATTGTAACATCAATGGACCTCATGGAATTATGCGGATATTGTGACACCATGGGGACTGACAGAAACAATGGATCATTGTGACACCATGGGGCTCCATAGAACTAAGATGCAGAACATAATGATGACATGGGGCCTAACAGACACAAAGGCACGTTGTGACACTGTGGGCACCAACAGAACCAAGGGGCCATTTTGCCACTATGGGGCCTACCAGAGTCAAGGGGCCACTGTGACACCACTGGGCCTAATGGAACCAAGTGGAAATTGTGACACCATGGGACCAGTCTGACCCAAGGTGTCATTGTGAAAACATTGAGTCTAACAGAACCAAGGTGCCGTTGTGACACCAAGGGGTCTCATCCCACCAAGGGGCCATTTTTAACACTATGGGGGCTCATAGAACCCAGTGTGTAATTTGACACGATCAGTCTTTATAGACCACAGGGGCCATTGTGACACCATAGGGCCCCATAGAACCCAGGGTGTAATTTGACGCGATGGGTCGTAGCAGCACACAGGGGCCATTGTGACACTATGTGGGCTCATAGAACGAAGGGGACATTTTGAATGCCATGGGGCCTAATAGGACTAAGGGGCCATGGTGACACCATGGGTCCTAATAGAACCAAGGGGAAATTGTGACACCATGGTGCCCAATGGTAGCAAGACGCCTTTGTGACACCATGGTGCCTAACAGAACCAAGAGGAAATTGCATTACTCTGGGGCTCTACGGAACATAGGGATTTGGTGACACAATTGGGCCTATTAGAACCATTGTGCCACCACAGGGCCTCACAGAGTCAAGGGACCATTGTGACACCATTGTGCCACATGAAACCAATGGTCCATTGTGACACCATGGTACCCTAACAGAAACAAGGGGAAATTGTAACACCATGGAGCCTCATAGAACCAATGGTCCATTGTGGCTCCATGGCACTTAACACAACCAAGGGGCCAATGTGACACCCCAGGATCTCATAGCACCAAGGGAACATTTTGAACACCATGGGAGCTCAAGCAACCAAACAACCATTTTGAACAACATGGAGCCTAATAGAAACAAGGTGCAATTGTGAAACCATGAGTCCTAACAGAAATAAGGAGAAATTGTGACACCAAGGTGCATGAGGAAACCAAGGGGCTTTTGTGAGGCCATGAGGCCTAACAAACCAAGAGTCTGTTATGACCCCATCGGGCCTTATGGAACAAAGGGTCTATTTGCAACACCATCGGGTCTAAGAGAACTAGGGGGCCATTGTGACACAACTGGGCCACATGAAACCAATGGTGCTATATGACATCATGGGGCATACCAGAACCAAGGGTTCAATGTGACACTATTGTGCCACCTGAAACCAGCGGTCTATTGCAAAACCATGGGGCTTAACAAAACCAAGGGGCCAGAGTGACACCTTTGTGCTGCCTGCAAGTAATGCTCCATTGTGACACTGTGGGACCTCATAGAACCCAGGGTGTATTGTGAGACTGTGGGGCCTAAAGGAATCAAGGGGACATTTTGACATTATGGAGCCTCATGAAACCAAAATGCCAATCTGACACCATGGGGCGTCAAGAACCAAGGGGATTTGTGAGTCCATGGGTCCTAAGAGAACTTAAAGCACCAGTGTGGCACCATGGGTCCTAAAAGAAAAAAGTGCTTGTTCTGGAACCATGGGACCACATGGAACAAAGGGGACACTGTGATACCATAGGGCCTAATGGGACCAAGGACCATTGTGACACTGTTGAGCCTAATTAAACAAAAGGCCATTGTGAGACCATGGGGCTTAAGAAAACCAAGGGGCCATTGTGACACCATTGTGCTGCTTAGAACCAAGGACTGGTCCATTGTGACAGCACTGCTTCACAAAACCAAGGGGGGCATTGTGTCTTCATGGTGTCCCCCTGAACAAAGTGGCCATTATGACTCCATGAGGCTTCATGGAACCAAGGGTCCATTGGGACACCATGTGTCCTCAGAGAACCTAGAGTCCATTTTGACACCATGGGGTGTCATGGAACCAAGGGTCTACTGTGAACACTGTGGGGCTGAACAGAGCCAAGGTGCCAATGTGGCACCATGTTCTCTGTGGGAATACAACTAGAGAGCAGGACTGCAAGCACTGCTCAGCTTGTCACAACCGACATGGATGTGTTAGCCATAGTAGCCGCAAGCCTTGGCATGAGAAGGCCTTAGCAAGAGTAGGCCACAAGCCTTGGCAAGAGTAAGTGGGATTTTGAAGAAGGAATGTAAGAGATAAGAAAGTGCTTGGTACAAAGAGCTTACCCTGTAGTTTTTATGGGGATTTTCATAATATCCACCTGGTACCTGGTTAGCTTAAACAAGTCACAGATTGAGCAATGATATTTAGTTATATAACTTAGTAACGCTAATATGATTGGTGCGCTATCTTTAGTAATAGGTAAAAAAGTATATAAACTTTGCTTTGTGGATCAATAAACGGCTTCATGGCATATCGTGAAGACCTTGTCACTTCATTACCACCGTCGTCACTCTCCACCAGAAATTACAGGCCCATTGTGACACTATGGGCCTAAAAGAACGAAGGACCAATGCGACACCTTTGTGTTGCCTGGAACTAAGGGTCCATTGTGACACCATGGGTCCTCAGAAAACCATAGGACCATTGTGACACCTCTAGGATGTTATTGAACCCAGGGTGTATTGTGACACCATGGGGCCAAACACAACCAAGGGCCCATGTGCCACTTGGTGCCTCACAGAACAAAGGGGCCATTGTGACACCATGAGGCTGTCATGATCTGCTCAACCTGAACAGGAGTCGTGATGGTTTTTTTGACCTCAAGGTGCAAAATACAAACAGCAAGGAACTCAAGTTTTATTCAGCAGCAAGCAGCAGTGAACTTTATTGCGTGCCAACATCTCAGTTTTGTGATAGAGGGGAGGGAGAGATAAAGGAAACGAAGAAAAATGGGGGAGAGAGAGAGAAGGATGAGGAATAGCTACCAACAGTTGGGATGATATCTTTGTGGTCTTCAGCCAATATAAGTGTCTTCCGTCCATGGTGAGAAAGAGATCTCAACAGTCTCTTCAGAAAGTAATCTTTTCATAGTCGTTTTCCAAGGCGAGTGCCCGCTGGCCAAAAGGTGGGAAGATTTATGGACTATTGTGTGCAGAGGCCCATTGCTCTGAGAAGCAGGTGTAGAAAGTACAGCTCTCCCTGCTCATACTTGCTCAAAAGCAGTATATCAAGACAGGATAGCACACACCAGCAGAACAGTCCCTTGGCAAGCATCCACCTTGGCCAGGACAGAAACTCCAGTCCAGAGCGAGTAGTGGGGTCCTGGGGTCTCAGTCTCTGATGATTCTCATGAGGCAGATCAGGGAAACGTCGGACTGACCCTTACACCACCCCACGAGTCACGATGTCGTCAAGAGCGCTCCTTCGTAGTGTTGTTGCAAAGTTTTCAGGACTTTTCCGAGTTGGCAGCATATTCCGGAAAACAGAGACAGAAAGTTAGACAGAATAGAAAAGTAGGTAAAAAATAAGGAAAAGGGAAAGGGAGAAAGAGAATCAACAAATAATCAATTTTCAATTAAAACATACATTCAATTTCTGATTACAAAGAAAAATAATCAATTTCAATGCAAAATACAACTAAACAAAACAATTTTAAATCAGTATTTAAAATGCAGCACAACTAAAACAAGCAATTTTAATCAGTACCATGTTTTATCTTATTTCAAATCATATAGTTTGTATTGTGTCAATAATCTTAAAGGTTTCAACAGTGACCAATTTGTGTATATTCAAGATGGAGGTCAATTGTGTTAACTGTTTCATCATTTTCCAACTGATGATGCAGAGAATTGCTGATAAAACAAAACCAATCAAAACCAAAATCAAGAGAACAATGATGGGATGACACAATTTTTTCAGGACACCTGGAGCAGAAAGTGACCACCCAAAAAGAGTATCCCACCACTTGTGCTCGGCAACTCTCTTTGCTCTTTCCAGAACACAATTAATTTCTTCCACATTATGATGAACTGATATTAAGGGGTTATGTCCATTTTTCTTAATCCTTTCCAAAATTTCCACTAAATCTTGGTGAAGCAACAATTGCTTTACCAAAGTGATGTTCATCCGAATGGGAGTAGGCAATAGATGGTGGATTATTGTGTAATTGGACTGTAGGAGGTGATGAGAAGTAACTGGGGCTACAATGGAAAATCACATCCGGTAATTTTAGTAAAGTTACAGACACAAGGATTTGAATTACTTTTAGTACTCACTCCTAAATCTTCTATAAAAATACTATCACAAGCAGTTCTTTAGCATGCACACCCATTGCCTATATACACCAGTACTGTTTGAGGAATTTCATTTGGATGAATTTCAAAGTCACAAACATTTTGTTCTGTGTCCAAAGAAATATCTTAAGCCCTTGTAGTTCCTGGGCAATACAAATTTCCAAATTGACAGTTTGCCACTTCTCACCAATTTGATGGGCCCATGCTCTATGCTAAAAAGGATAGAGAATAGCTCCATCATGATTCAGCCCTAATGCAATGATAGGGAATATTGAATGCACTGAAGCATTGTGTATCGTTATTACAAAGGCTGTGGCTGTGTTTATGCTGGCTTTGTAGGCAAAATTCACCATGTTCCATCAGGATTGGATTTCTCTGTCAAAATCATGGGCATTATCCCAAATTATTTTCCGAATTTCTGTAGGAAAAGTGCCTTCCTCACCTTCTCTTATAATTGAGGCAGCAACTGAATGCATCCACAATTGAACCTCGATCCAGCAGAGAGCTAAAGAGATGTTATAGCCAATTTATTCATCAGTACTTCTGAATCAATGCTATTCAAAATTCCCAGTCCTGTTCCCACAACATTGGTTGTGTCTTATCATTTGTTTCTTAAAAGAATTATTGACAATTTGACTTGGTTGAAAGACTATGCCAGATTAAACAATATTTGTTGGTGGCCATTTTTTCCTAATTACACATGGTACAATTTACTAAATTTTGGGCTCAGCATAACCGGTGGTTGGGTGGTAAATGTTACAATACTAACATCAAGTTCTCCCCAGTATTTTGTAATGTTTTACCACACATGATTTCATGGGAAAATTGTACAGCAGTTAAGTTTAGCCAACAAGTCTGATTTTGGATTTGACAAAATAAAACACAGCCGTAAGGTCCTGTGCTGTAACTGTATACAGGTTTGATGAGGGATTTAGCAACTAATTTTCATGTTCCATGGCGTTCTTCTGCGAAAAGTAAACACAACAGAACCTGCCACAAAGAGGCAGGAGATTAAAATGATGGAACTATCCGACATGTAATGCGAACTGAAATTCTGTTAACTTCCCAATCATTTTGCTGCCAAAAAGGAAGCCACTCTGTACCTCTTTTAAACACAGCACAAGAGTCAGTGTAGATGCAAGCAAAAGAAGCAATCTGTACCTCAAGCTGGAAAATACTCCAAACAACTATCAGCACACTCCAAACAACCATTAGCTCCCCAACCTGAAAACTACCTTCTCCTCAGTAATAATTTGCTCAACAGAGGAAGTGTGGAGGGCCACTGCCCTGTATTTCCACAGCTTTTTCTCTTGTTTGGCAGAAGCATTAGTGAATCAACAATTTGTTATTTCTTTGGGGGAGAAAGGAGAGGCTACTTGGATTACTGCGGCAGGTTTGTTTTGGCTATTAGCCAAGCTCTCAGTTTCTTGAATTGCCAGATTTTTTACAGCTCTTTCTGTTACTGAGATGTTACAGTAATATTTGATCTGGGCATACCACTTCCTAACTGAGGATCTCTGGGCCAACCTGTCAGGGGGGAGGGTCCCAGTAGTGACTGTAGTGTGTTTTCTCCAGAACACTAATAATCCTAAAGCTTGTTGGAGATCTTTCCTGGATTCAGGCATTTTAATCTGATCTAAAGAGGTTAAAAGTATCTCCCACTACTTCTATTTCATCTCCTCCCTCAAGGATATCATCAGTATATTGATAAACAGCAACATTGTCAGGTTTGGGTTTCCAGACTGGCCATACAGGAGAGTTGAAAGGAGAATGAGTATCAATTATTACTCCTTGGTCTCGCAAAGCCTGTATAACTGGTTTGATCCCTTCTTGGCACCAGAGGGAATGTTTACATTTTGAGATAATTGCATAGGTGATTTATAGCTAACAGTGAATCTCCTTTCATGCATCATTTGCAAGCAGGAGGCTTTGTGAATGTAGGAGTTGGTTTGGGGTACCAATTAAAGCTACAGGGTCTGCCCTTTCCAAGAGGAGAAGCTCCCTGCCCAGTAAGCTGCATGCTTAGTTAGGCACCATGAGTTGTGGGAGTCCAGAGTATTCCTCTGGCTTCCCTGGAAGGTTTAAGACCCCTGGCAGGGTCCCCAAAGACCATCGAATGAGACCTAGGTGTCTCAGGGCTGGATTTAGCTCCTTGGAACAATTTACCAACATTGAGAGAAGAAATGCAAGCTGCAAAATAAATAGAGTGTAAATTAGACTGCTAGAATGTAGAATAAGTAGATTTCTAGAATGTTTATATTAAGGGTTCATGGCCAACATGGAGAATTTGGGGCATGGATACTTCTTCCTTTTCTCCGTGTCATCCATGCTGGGTGACATGCTGGCACTTTCAGATTGGATGAACAAAGCTGGACCATGTTATAAGACTGAATTGTATTGGAAAATAATTGTAAATACCTAGTATGTAATTTAGACTATAAGATAAGTCCTGCCTCAGGCAGATTCGGCCTTGGACGTCTAGCGAGCAGACCGCTGCTAGCTGGACAAAAGCATTCCTGAGATAAGAAAGAATAAACAACCATGAAAACCTCTAAGAACAGCCTCATGCAGTCTCTCATTGGCGGGCATCGGAAAGAGCTGAGTTGCAAACAACCTGCATGTCCTCCAGAGGTTATCTCAGGGCTAAGGAGACACCTCAGGCTGTGACAATGAGTTACATGTGTCTCCCGTTGTAAAGAAAATCCCATGTCCCCAGTACCCACTGGCTTCTTGTTGTGATAATTCAGTAGCAGTTTACAGGATTTCTTTAGTGGTTATTTGTGGGTCAAAATCCTCATTGTTGATATAACTGAATTCTGTTTTAATTGCAGGGCAGCAATGTCCCCCACAATTTTTCATCACAGTTAGTTCTTCTTGAGGAGATATTTGATTAGTTTCCTTCTCTGTTTCTTGTGGTGAGTCAGTGTGTTTTAAAGTGTTGGTGTGTTCCTATTTTAGGGTAGGCCCTAAAGAATGATTGTCATCCCTTTAAAGAATTAATATCATCCCTTAAAAATGAATCTCATCCCTCAAAAAGTGATTGTTATTCCTTCTTCATCTAATTGTTTTGCAAAATTTCCACATTTTGTAGACAGTCAATAATTGTTTTTTCCTCACTTCTTCACCTAGAGTGAGTTTCTATAGCTGCCATAAAACAGTCTCCCAAAACAGCAGAGAATGGTCTCTTTTTGCCCAGTTTGAATTTTGTTTCATGCTGCAAAGAACATATTCTATCAATGACATTTTCTAGATTAAACCAATTACTGTGTGCCCACTCTTCCCCCCCTTGGTAGGGTCTGGCATTATATTTAGCTAACAGAGCTAAAAGCAGCTTTATCTTTTAGCGCCATGATTTTCAATCATTTTGCAAGGGGGAAGTAAAACAACTGCAGGGAGGTCAATTACTTAAGTTACACACACAGCTTTGCTGTGTTCCCCCCACTTCCAGGGGAGGACAAGTACTGAAGTTACACACACAGCCTTTGCTGCATTCCCCCCTCACTTCCAGGGAGGACCAGTATTTGCACAAACAACAAAAACAACAACAACACAGTCCCACCTTTTGCACCAAGAGATATTTGTAAATTTCTGAAGACAGAGCCCTCAAACGAGTGTAGGAGTGCTTTTAACCTAGGTGTGTGCAGATTGCGGGAAATCTGAAATACCTCCCTTGATTTCTAGTCAATCTGACCCATTTCGAAGTGATCAGCTAGGTGGGGCTGGAGCAAGACGTCCTTCCCCTGTTACAGACTACACACAACCCTGCAACCCTTCTGTCTGTTATAAATTATTCACCACAATCAGGTAGTCAATCAAAAAGGCAATTTATTAGTTTGTTGATAAGGAATAGGCAAGGCAAAGCTGGGGGTGTGGGGAGTCTGTGGTCTTCCAACATATCAGTCCTACCTCTGGTCACAGCCCCTTTTATGGGCACTTTCTTGGTGGGCTGTGACATGCTGACTGTGCTGGGATACAAGTCCGAGCAAGGCTGGACATGTTAGCTAGGGCACAAGCAGCAATGACTACAAACCCCCACCAGGTCTGGACATGGCTTAAGCATGTTCTCAGGTTACACTCCTAGCAAGCAGGTAACAGCAGGGAAAAGCCTGCTGTCCTGGTTTGAAGGACAGGTGTCTGCCGATAAAGGCAGAAGTTTTCCTTTGAAGTAGACACCTTAATCCAATCTCCCCCTCCAAGTACTATAAATGTTTGAATTCAAGACTCTGAGGCAGAGATAAGGGGGTAGGAATAACAGCTCCTTTACTAATACATCTAACCTTACAAACAGAAACAACAGCAGTTGTTAAAACTACCAACAACACAGAACAGATAACTCGGTCCCAGTCCTTTCTTTAGCTGTGGGTACACTCTCTTTGCACTCGGTTCCGGTGCTCCAGATAAACAAAACCCACAGAGAGGCGGGAGCTCAGGCGGAAGTGCGGCAGCGGCCACGCCGGTCTCGGCTGGGAGCGGCTCGAGAGGGCAGCTCCTCGCTCACCGTTTGTGTCCGCAGAGGCAGGAGGCTGCAGTGTTGACCATGCAGGTGGCCTTTGCTAAGTTCCTTTCCCAATCCTTGAAGGTTCCCCCACCAAGTGCCTTCAGGGTAGTCTTGAGTAGGCCGTTGCACCATTCAACCTTCCTGGCAGCTGGTGCATGGTAAGGGTATGATATCGCCATTCAATGCCATGTTTTCTGGCCCAGGCCCTGATAAGGCCATTCTTGAAATGAGTCCCATTGTGTGACTCAATTCTTTCGGCGTGCCATGCCTCCACAGGACTTGCTTTTCTAGTCCCAGGATGATGTTCTGAGCAGTGGCGTGAGGCACAGGGTAGGTCTCCAATGATCCGGTGATGGCTTCCACCATGGTCAGCACGTAGCACTTGCCTTGGCGGGTCTGAGGCAGTGTGATGTAGTCAATCTGCCATGCCTCTCCATACTTATATTTAGACCATCACGCACCATACCAGAGGGCTTGACCCGCTTGTCTTGCATGATGGCAGCACATGTCTCACAGCCATGGATGACCTGAGAAATACTGTCCATGGTTAGATCCACCCCTCGGTCTTGTGCTCGTTTATAGGTGGTGTCTCTGCCCTGATGACCTGAGGCATCGTGGGCCCATTGAGCTAGGAACAATTCTCCCTTGTGTTGCCAATCGAAGTCTATCTTTGACACCTTTATCTGTGCGGCCAGATGTACCTACTCATTGTGCCTATGTTCTTCATTAACCCAACTCTTGGTAACGTGGGCATCCACATGATGGACTTTTCATGGACAGCTTCTCTACCCGTGTGGCAATGTCTTTCCACTCGTCAGCAGCCCAGATTTTTTCCTTTACTTTGCCAGGTAGCCTTTTTCCACCTTTCCAGCCAACCCCACAGAGCATTGGCTACCATTCATGTGTTGTGTCTCTCTTATTTGATTTATGTACCACTGAGAATCGTAACTCTCTGAATTCCCCTGTATCCTATCTTTTGGTTTTGTCCTTTCCCTCTCCCTCTTCCTCCGTCCTAAGCTGATTGGCTGGGGTCTGGGTTCCCTCTGCACCTAGCGAGATGTTTAAAATACCACAGACAGCCAGTCCAACTTTCTCTTTAACCCTGGAAGCCTTCAGGAAATTAAGTTTTAAACTGCTTCAGGGGAAGGAGCCTCTTTTGGTCTTTTATTTTGTTCCTGCAGGGCTCTGGACTTCTTAGTACTGAGCTAGCCAAGAGGAAGGTCCACGTGTTGGGCTTTTGCAACCTTTAGAGAACCTACGTGTTGCTAGGGTCCCATTTTAGGGATTTTTTAAGCTATTTGGACTGTTCAACTACCTCCCCACTAGGAGCTGCTCTCTGCACAGCATCGGGGGTGGAGGATTGGACCGAAGCTCTCTCCAGTGTCAAAAGTGAGTCGGCCCAGGAACAAGGACTTTTCATGCAGGTACACAGGCAGCCGAGGTCTGTGAGACAGGTAAGAGTCCCTCGTGTGTGGCGGGGACCCCAAAATTAGCCCCCTAGCTGTGGGGAGGGGTGTTCCCCAGTTGAACCAGTGGCCACGCAGCATCAGGGAGGAGGTTAGACCCCATGGCTGGGTGGCAGCAGCAACGGCACATGCAGGGCTGGCCCCACTGATGCAGGCAGCAATTGCAGCATCATCCCACTTGCACATGGTGCGGCTCGTGTCTCCGCCACCGCTAGCGGTAGTACCTGGGAGGGCCCCAGATGCAGCGGCAGGGCAGCAGGGCTACCCCGGGTCTGGCGCAGCCAGCGGAATCGGCGCACATGGTAGGGGTTGCACAATCCCAGCCACATGGCTCCTCAGCCCCCGTTCTCCAGGTTTTTGGAGTTGGGTCAGAAAAAACTATTTTTATTTGTGTGGATATTGCGTGAAAAGCTAGACAGATTGTTTTAAAATATCAAAATGGGTGCACAGCTTTCTGCTCAGCAAAAGAAAATATTTTCCCAGCTTAGGGAAATTTTAAGCGCTGGAGTGCAGTAATGCTGTAACTCCTTCTTAGCTATTTACTGTGTTAGTCTCTATGAAGGAACTAGGCACTGCATAGGATAAGATAAAGGATCAAAAGAGGCTCCTTAGCTTTTCTTAGAGTTCGTAGTTTATTTCATGGTGGGCCCAGGGCAAAAGAGAGGAAGAGGATCTCAGATAACAGTCTTTTCTAGGAAAGGTTTAGGGAGGGGAATTTGGATTTCTGCCAATAGGATAGGGACAGGGGAGAAGGGTTAAAACATTCCTTATACCTTTTGGTATTGGGTTACAACACTGGAGATGTTATAGTTTCTAAGAACCTATTAGAACTCTATGTCTCCTGGCTGTCTTTGAAATTCCAGATTTTGATTTGCGAGATACAAATTTGGTTTTATTTTGGGATAAAATAGGGGATTTATTAGCTTTTACTTCAAATGTGATGGTACCCAATGACATAAAAGACCTCTTCTGGTGTTTGTTGACCCTCTCAGAATATGATTTATGGGAGAATATATGGAAGCGCTCGTTCAGGGTGCTCTTACAAGAGCTTCAGCACAGCTCTGAGGATGCAAAAGATTGCGATGATAATAACATTACACATGAACATCTGTGTGGTGAAGGGAATTGGCACTGCCCTGAAAAACAAACCCGAGTGTTATCCAAGTCTGTTTTGGATAAAATCTGCAATGTTGAAGAAAAGGCTTTTAACCAATTACCAATGATTGAAGTTAAGGGCAGTTAATGTAAAACAGTTTGCCTCTGAGAATTTTTTTGCAGTTTGTGAACTGGTTCTGGACACAGGTGGAGACGCAAGTGCAGGACCCAGCAATACAGGCAGAATTGATTAAGGAGATGGCTCAGAGGAATGCTAATGAAATCTGTTGCAGGGTTATTCTTAGCCTTCCCTCGAATCACCACCTAATCTCGTGCAGATGATAGAAGCCTGCGCCAGAAAAGCAGAATTGTTTGGTGCACATGAGACAAATCTGGGACAGGCACACCCAAAGACTACTGCAGCTGTAACACCAGCAGCAAGGAGGTAACCAATGTCACCACAACAGCTCCAGCAGGTCATCTGTTTCCAGTGTAAAAAGCCAGGACACATTGTCAGAGACTGTCAACAAAGCCAGAAACAGAAGATCAACAAGCAAAAAACTGAGTCTAGAGCACGTGCCCGCCATAAATACAATCACGGCAAGGATATAAATACGCAGGCTCCACACCGGCTAAAACCTCTCTCTTAATAAAAAGGGGAAGGAAGGGATACAGGGTGTTGGGATACAGGAAAGCAAAAATGTTAAATGCTCAACTGGCAAGGTTTGGCAGCCTTGTGGCCATTTTAGGCTTGTGACTACCAAAGGTTTTCATTTCAGGTCTACTGACTGGACAGTCATTACAGGGACCTCTCAAGCGGCTTACTGGACTTGACGATATACCGCATGGAACTGGACAGTGAGTATTTTGTTACTGGGGACACAGCACATGCACCCTTAGAGATTGAGGTGTCTCCCATGGCCATCAATGGAAAAATAACCTGCTTCATTCTCTTAGTGCACTGTCCTCAACCACCATTCTACCTGGGCGAGGGCAAATCCTCGCCCAGGCCATTCCCATTCCAGTGGAGGTCACAGTAGATGGAAAATCACCTGAAGTTTACTGGGTAGAAATGGTGGGTGAGGAAAAGCCCTCTCTGGCATTCAACCTAACCCATGGATCAGATCATCTCCATGTGCAAGGGGTGCTTGACACAGGGGCAGATGTGACAATCATACCCAAGAGGATGTGGCAATCACATTGGGAATTGCAACCTGTGGCTGGCATAATCCAAGGTTTAGGAGGGATCAAATTGGCAAAGATATCAAAAAGCATCTTGCAAATTGAGGGACCAGATGGAATGGCTAGTGTCCATCCATTTGTTACAGACTATAGTTGCCCCCTTATGGGAGAGAGACACCATGTCCCAGTGGGGAATCAGAATGAATATCCCTAAGACTCCCGGGATTTTTAGAGATGGCCACTGTGGAGTGCCCTACCCAGAAATTATCGTGGCTGGATGACACCCTGTAAGAATCGGTTCGAAGCTTTCTCTGATCTGCCTCACGACCATCATCAGAGACTGAGACCCCAGGACCGCACCTCTCACTCTTGGACCCGAGTTCTGGCCTGGCCAAGTTGGATGCTTGCCCAGGACTGTTTGTAAGTGTGCTTGGTGCTTGCCATGGTACGCTGCACTTGAGCAAGGTACTGGCTGTAGCGTCCTGTTCCACCTGTTTCTTGGAGCAATGATCTCCACATACAATAGTCCATAAATCTTCCCACCTTTTGGCCAGAGGCCACTCGCTTTGGAAAAGGACTATAAAAAGTGATTTTCTTAAAGAAGATTTTGAGATCTCTTTCTCCCCAAAGGATTGGAGATGCATCTCGTCTCTTCGGACGGCCAGCAGGATGCATCCCGTCTGTTGGTAGCTATATCCCATCCTTTCTCTCTCTCACCCTCTCTCTCTCTGTCTCTCTCTCACAAAACTTGATTGTTAGCACTCACTAAACTGTATTACTGCTTTCTGCTAAACAAACCTGAGTCCCTTGCCTTTTGTCTTTTTTCACCCTGGGGTTGAACGAACCATCTCAACTCCCGCTCGGTTTGAGTGGATCGTGACACACTCCTAAATGAGTAGCACAGTGGCCATTGAATAAGGAGAAGCTTAAGGCTCTCAAGGACCTTGTGGAGGATCAATTGGCCAAAAACCACATAGAAGAGACAACAAGGCCTTGGAATTCCCCAGTCTTTGTAATAAAGAAACCAGGGAAAGACAAGTGGAAATTGCTACACAACCTCCGAGAAATAAACACAGTAATTCAGGACATGGGGTCTCCCCAACCTTGGATGCCTTCCCCAATGATACTTCCCCAAACTGGCAATTGGCTGTCTTAGACATCAAAGATTTTTTTACAAATTCCCCTACACCCTGAAGATGCCCCAAGGTTTGCCTTTTCAGTTTCTTTGATAACTTGAGAAGCCCCAATGAAGCCATAGCGCTGGAAAGTACTCCGCGAGGGAATGAAGTGCAGTCCTTCCATCTGCCAGTGGTATGTGGCCTCATTGCTGTCCCTTGTGTGCGCGCAAAGAAGAGATGCCATCATCTTACACTACATGGATGATGTGCTTGTGTGTGTTCCCGATGACTCTATACTCCAACACACACTTGACCTAGTGATTAAAGTTTTAACCTCTGCTGGATTTCAATTGCAGGAAGACAAAGTTCAGAAGATGCCACCTTGGAAGTATCTGGGCTTGGAGATTACTGCATGGACCATAGTCCCACAAAAATTAGAAATCAATTATAATCCCAAAACCGTAGCAAATCTCCATTCCTTTTGTGGGTCTTTGAACTGGGTAAGGCCCTGGCTAGGCCTCACCAATGAGGACCTAGACCCCCTCTTCAACTTATTGAAGAGGGAGAGAGAGCTAATTTCTCCCAGGGACCTGACCCCAGGGGCAAAAACTGCAATCAAAAAAGTACAGGAGACTTTGGCCTAGAGGCAAGCTCACCATTATCAGCCCGAGCTGCCTTTCAAATTCGTTGTTTTGGGAAAACTGCCACACCTGCACAGTCTAATATTCCAGTGGATCGAGGGGCAGAGAGATTCACTCTTAATCATAGAGTGGGTTTTCCTTTCCCACCAAAGATCCAAGACTATCACTCAGCCACAAGAGCTGATGGCTCAGCTGATTCAGAAGACAAGGATGAGACTGCGTGAGCTAGCTGGTTGTGACTTTGCATGCATTCACCTCCCAGTCAAACTTTCTGAAGAGGGAAGGAACTCTCCTGAAAGGCAAAGAGATGTTTGAGCACTTGCTCCAGAGCAATGCCAGCCTCCAAATATCTCTAGACAGCTACAGTGGACAAATATCAGTCTACGGTCCGGCTCATAAGTTGTTCAATGAGGGATTCCACCTCATTCCTCATGTGAAGAGGATCTGGAGATCATTCAAAGCTCTCACAGTGTTCACAGATGCATCAGGGGCCTCTCATAAGTCGGTGATGACTTGGAGAAATCCCCAGACTCAGCATTGGGAAGCTGATGTTGAGTTTGTGCAGGGGTCACCCCAGGTAGCTGGCTGCAGTTGTGAGAGCCTTCGAGAAGTTCTTGGAGCAAATTAATTTGGTAACTGACTCAGCTTATGTTGCTGGGGTAGTGTCTAGGGTGGAGTCGGCAGTTCTCAAAGACATTGACAATGAACATCTCTTCAGGTGCACTCAAAACTGATTTATTTAGTTTCACATAGAGAGCATCCCTTCTATGTGATGCATGTTCAGTCACATACTGAGTTGCCAGGAGAAATCGCAGAAGGAAATCATAAGGCAGACTCCTTGCTGCTCCAACTGAGAAAGCATGCCTACCTGACATCTTCCAACAGGCAAAGCTGAGCCACCAGCAATACCACCAGAATGCTCCAGGTCTAATCTGTCAGTTCCAGCTAACACGGAGTCAGGCTCGAGCCATTGTGGCCACCTGTCCCAGCTGCCAGCTCCAGGCCATGCCATTGCTGGGTATGGGGTTAATCCCCAAGGCCTTGGCAGCTGTGAAGTGTGGCAGACAGACATCACACACATTCCCAGTTTCGGTCACCTCAAATATGTTCATGTAAGCATTGACACGTATTCAGGCGCAGTTTATGCCTCTGCCCACGCAGGAGAAAGTGCAAGCCTTTTCAGAGCTGGGGATCACTAGGGAAATCAAAACTGATTATGGCCCAGTGTACACATCCAAGGAGTTCCTGGAATTTGTCCAGGAGTGGGGAATGGAACATAAAACTGGCATCTCCCACTCCCCCACAGGCCAAGCTGTGATTGAGTGTGCCCATCAGATGCTCAAGCAGGTCCTGGCGAGAGAGAGCAGTTCAACTGTGAGGATGTCTCCACAGCAGAAGCTCTGCAAAGCCATGTTTACTATCAGTTTTCTGAATTGTTCATTTGAAAACATGAGTCCACCTGTGGTATGTCACTTTAACAGTGGTAATCAGTTCAAATTGTCCCAATGTCCACCAGTCTTGATTAGGGACCCAGAAACCTGGGAAACCAAAGGTCCCTATGAACTTGTTACCTGGGGCCATGGCTATGCATGCGTAGCCACCCCTCAGGCCCGGTGGATTCCCCAGAGCTGGGTCAAACCTTTTTTTCCCAAAAATCCAGTTCCAGCAGGAGATGAGAAGCAAGTAGCCATTGCTTCCAAAAAGAAGACGCCGCTGGAAAGAGGTAAGAAAATCTTCCTAAATGTGGGTACATTCCGACAGAAACAGAGACTTATAACATGCATTAAAAATGTTTGTTTTTCCTTTTAGAAAACCTGCCTCCCACTCAACCCCGTGATGAGCCCCATCCAACTTGTCATCTTATTAATGCTGAACAGTCTGGCAGCTGCGTGGATTGTCCCTCACATCAAAACATCTGGGTGACCCTGGCACAAATGCTTCAACAGGAAAATATATGCCTGTCCACTTCAGCAGCAAAAGACCCTATGTGCACCTGCCTGGTAGGAATCCCATTGAAAGCTCAAGAATATCCAGCCAGTTTTAGTACATATATGTCCTATGAAGTTCTTGAGTTATACAGCATCCAACCACACAAAAATCAGCAGCAACCTGTAATTATTAAGAACCCCATAGAGAACTGGCTGCCAAACTTGCCCAAATCATCCCAGGAACCCCAAGAATTAGAGCTATTGGGTTCCTCCCCCGCACTCATACTGCATTCATTTTACTGTCATCCCAAAACCTTCTAGCACTAAAGAGTTCCACAACATACTGTAATATCATGGGAATTCACTGCTAAACGGTGGTGTAATATCCTAAACCATGTTGCAGCAGACAATCCAAGTCTTTCAAGACCCAAAAGCCTCCCTATGAATTGCTTTTGATTTGTGGAGATCGGGCATGGGCAGGGATCCCTTCTCGGCTACTAGGAGGGCCACATACCTTTGGGTGGTTGTCCCTGTTGGCACCCAACCAAATCTTAATTGGCAAATGGACTCACAAAAACAAATTGGCTAGCAAAATCCAAAAGAGAAGTGCTGACAATTTGGATCCAAACTGTAATGCTGAAATTTTTCATTGGGCCAAGTCAAAAGAGTTGCTGTGTCCCTTTTCCTTCCATGCATCGCAGCAGCCAAGGCTCTAGGTGAATTGGGCCACCTAGAGTGTGGGCTGTTAAACAGCAAACCTAACATCCACTGCCATCAGCTCCCTCCTAGAAGACAAGGAAATTACCAGGCAGGCCACACTCCAAAATCATGAAGCCATAGACTTCCTTCTGCTACTGCATGGACATTAATGCCACGAATTTGAAGGACTGCTGCATGAACCTCACCTCAAAAGCTCCTAACATCCACGCTGCCCTCCAAAGCATAAACAGCTTGATCGGACAAGTGAAGCAAGAATCCGAGGATTGGTTCAAGGAACTGTTCAAAGGATGAGGACTCACAGGGTGGTGGACTTGCATAGTTAAAACAAATACTTTTGGTGTTGTTGTTCTTTCCTTATAATAATGGCATTCAGGATCCTTCGTTGCTTGACTTTCAAAGCTATTAATGGTCTCATTCCTTCTACCTCAGTAGTCAACCACATAGAGTTGACAAACCAAAACCAGTCTAATTTTCCTGCAAACTGTAAGTGGTGGGCGCATTCATATTCTGAATCAAAATTAACCTGATTCCTTTCCTTTAGCTCTGTTAAACAAAGAATGGGGCTATGTTGTATTTCACTAATGTGGTTTATGTAGCACTGAAGAATGGTTTTTCCCTGAAGCCCCCTATAGCCTGTCTTGTAGTTTGGTCCTTTCCCTCCCTTTTCCCTTCACCCTGAGCTGATTGGCTGAGGTCTGGGTTCCCTCTGCCCTTGGCTGAGGGTTTGAAAAAGCCCAGGCAGCCAGTGCAACTTCCTTTTTTCCCTGGAAGCCTTTTGAGAAATAAAGCTTGGAACACTTTGAGGAAAGGAGCCTCTTTTGGTCTTTTATCTCATTCCTGCAGGGTTCTGGGCTTCCTTCTAGTACTGAGCTAGCCAGGAGGAAGTCCAGTTAGTTGCAGCAAAGGTGCGTTGTGACACCATGGGGAATTATAGAACCAAGGGGTCATTATGACACTATGGGGCCTCCTGGAACCAAGGGTCCATTCTGAAACCACGAAGCCAAACAGAAACAATGGCCCATTGTGATTCCATTGGGCCTAGGGGAGCCAAGGGTCCATTGTGAAACCATGAGGATTCCTAGAACCAAGGTTACATTATGACAACATGGGGACTCATGGAATCAAGGGTCCACTCTGACACCATCGGGCCCAAAGAAACTAAGGGTGCATTGTGACACCATGGGGCCTCCGAGAAGGAAGTGGCCATTGTGACACTATGGGGTCTCATGGAATCAAAAGGCCATTGTGACACCATGGTACATAATGAAACCAAGGGTCCACATGGGTGAAATCATGAGGCCTAACTGAACCAAGGAGCCATTGTGAAAAAATGTGGCCGAACAGAACCATGTGGCCACCATGAAACCATGGGGCCACATAGAACCAAGGGGATATTGTAACATCATTAGGCCTAACACAACCAAGTGGCCATTGAGACACCATGGGGCCTCATGGAACCAAGGGGGCATTGTGACACCATTGGGCCAAACAGAAAAAGGACGTTTGGGCACCTAGGGGTCCCGTGGACCCAAGGGTCCATTGTGACACAAGGGGCTGCCTGGCACAAATGGGAATTTGTGGAACCATGGGGCCTAAAGGAACAAAGGGTACATGGTGACACGAGGCAAAAACATAACCATGGGTCTATTCTGACACAATGGGACAACATAGAAACACGTGACCATTCTGACATCATGAGGTCTAACAGAAGAAATTTGCCACGATGTGACACGATGGAGCCTGAAATATCCAAGGACTCATTGTGAAACCATGGGGCCTCATTGAACCAAGGGGCCATGTGAATCCATGGGGCCTAACCAAAAAGAGGGGCTGTTGTGGTATCAATGTGCCTTGTGGATCAAGAGTCCCTTTTGCTACCATGGGGCCAAACTAAACCAAGGGATGATTGTGACACCATGGGGCCTAACAGAACCAGGTGGCCGTTTTGGCACCAGGGGGCCTCTTCATGGAATCAAGATGCCATTGTGACACCATGAGGGCAGACAGAACCAAGGTGCCACCCTGTCACCATGGGACTTCACAGAACCAATAGGACACTGTGACACCATGGGACTATATAGAACCACGAGGCCATTGTGACACCAGGGGCCCTCATTGAACAAAGGGTGCATTGTGATACCATGGTGCATCATGGCACCAAGGGGCCATTTGGAACATCATGAGAGGTCATAAATCAAGGGGCCATTTTGCACACAATGGGTCCTCAGAGATCCAAGAGTCCATTGTGACACCATGGGGGCTCATAGAACCAAGATGCCGTTTTAACATCATGGGGCCTCATAGAACCAAGGGCCAATTCTGACACCATGGTGCCTCATAGAACCAAGAGGCCATTGTGACACCATGGTGCCTCATGGAACGAAGGGGACACTGTCACACCTTGCGGCCTAACAGAACCAAGCAGCCATTTTGACATCATGGAGCCTCATGGAACCAATGGTCCTTTGTGATATTACAATTCCAAACAGAAAAACCATTGTGACACATTAGGGTTTAACAGAACCAAGGAGCCTTTTTGGCATCATGGGACTTCGTAAAACCAAGAGTCCAATGTGAAACCATGGGACAGCACAGAACCACGGGTCTATCTTGACACCATGTGGCATATCTGACCAAATTAGTGTTTTGGATTGATGAAGTCAGAGATGTGTATTCTATCACCATCTGTTAAAACCAGGTGGGGTAGTGATTCCTTATCTCCGTGGCACATACCATCTGCTAATGGTCCATCTTTAAGACAAGATGGGGCACTCATCTTTACCTTTTCCACAACCCATACTCCTTCCAGGAAGATGCCATCTGCGGATGGCCCATTAAGTCCCACTGTATGACTGATAAAATTACATCATCCCATTGGGAAATGATCCAGCCAGGGGGAGGAACCAAGCCTTTCCTACCTAGATAGAAACAGAGCTTTTGGACAGCAAGTTACCTTCTTTCCACTGGATTCCAGAGGAGAAGCCAGACCTTTCTACATCATCCCTGGACTTTTGGAGGAAGGCTGCACCCTTCTACAGGAGCACTGCTTCAGCTGAACCACACCTGCCACTGCAGGGGGGCTGTAGCCACCATTTGATCAGACTGCTACCAATACCCTGACTGATGGGGTGTCAGGTTGTATTCTGACTCTGTCAGGGTTGGGAGTGCTTTTTGTAATACTGTATTTGCATTTTAATTTTTCCTAGTAAAGAACTGTTATTCCTAATTCCCATATCTTTGCCTGAGAGCCCCTTAATTTCAAATTTATAATAATTTGTAGGGAGGGGGTTTACATTCTCCATTTCAAAAAGAAGCTTCTGCTTTTACTGGCAGATAAGTGTTTTTAAAATCAGGACAGATTTTGGCATCCAACATGTGGCTCGAGGGTATCGAGAGATAAAAGGAATAACAATTCTTGAATAACCTAAGTTTTGTGTGTGCTGAATATAGAAACCTCATTAGGTGGCATAATGTGGTCTAGCTTACCCTGGTTCGGGTGGCACGTGGTCATGGCTATATTTCTCCCATTTGCAGGAACTTATCTAAACATGGGCCCTATAACTAAGGCTACTGTGTCTGTAATCCACTTTGCATTATGGGTTAATAAGGTGAGGAATTTGTGGGTTTTTAACTTCCTTTGGAAGGCAGGTACATGGATCCAGAGCTATCACATGCTAACTGTATGTTTTTGGGGTTACTTTAATAATGGCACCTACTGTGAGGAAATGACACCAGGGCAAATTTTCTCCCAACCCTTCACCCAATTTTTTGGGTCTACCACACCAGTTTTGGAAGGGCTCAGATCTCCTCTGAATGTTAATGATACCATACAGTGGCTGGTGTTGCTGATAGGCCTGTTCTACTTAGCATTCAGAGACAAGGGAATATTGGCTTGGATAACAATACTGATACTTACCCCAGGAAATAGAGGTGCTTCCCCAGAGCCTGACCCTACTCCAGAGACTAGGGATGCTACCCCAGAGCCTGATCCTGCCCCACAGCCCACTGCAGAGAGGAACCATCTGGAGTGGGTGGGGGTTCTAGTGAAGGAGATAGGCCAGATGTTGAAGGAGCACTTTTCCCCAACTAGTGAAAAACCCTCCCCCTGCCCTAAACAGGGAGAGTCGGATGGTGCTGCAGTGGAACCCGTAGATGTTGTGTCTGTCCAGGTTCCACCTGGATCACAGGGGCAGTCACAGCCTGCAGCAGTTGCCCCTGTGGAAACTAGAAAATCTAAAATGAAAACAAAGCACCTAGATAATAAGGATCAGCAGGGAGGGCCCTCACAACTAGCAGAGGAGCCAAGATTGAGATCATCACTGAGTCCCTCTCATACAAAAGTCTCCGTAATCTGCCATAAGACATTGTGCGACAGGGCCGTGAGGCTTTTACAACTTGATTACTCCGAGTCTGAGACCTTATGGGAACAGGTGTACAACTAGATGGTACTGAGGCAAGGAATTTGGGACCCTTGGCCCAGGACTCCAGTGTGGATCAGGTATTTCTAAGGGAGCCAGATCCCCTCCCCCTCTGGGAACGGCTTTTAATGAGTGTGAGAGAGAGGTTTGTCCACAGAGAGAGAATGCAGGAGCACCACCATAGAATGCGCTGGAAGACCCTTAAGGAAGGGATCCAGCAGCTGAGAGAAGTGGCAGTATTGGAGTTACTCTTTGGGAGGGATGGACAGCATGACAATGGCCCAGACAAGGTCAGGTGCACAGGGCAGATGCTGTGGAATCTGGCAACCCTGGGGCCATCTCAATATACCACCTTCATTGCAATGATTAATGCTGATAATAACCATGATACAGTGAGTTCTGTTGCCAACGAGCTCAGAAATTTTGAGAGTATGATCAATGGCCCAATGCAGACTTATGTCTCTGTCGTGGTTAAGGAACTAAAAGAGGAGTTTAAAGAGGAGATGAGAGGGATGACGGAGGAGATGAGGAAGATCAATGCAGCACCAGTGTGAGTCACAGGCCCCAAATCTACAGCCC
This sequence comes from Luscinia luscinia, assembly GCA_034336685.1. Lineage (NCBI taxonomy): Eukaryota > Metazoa > Chordata > Aves > Passeriformes > Muscicapidae > Luscinia > Luscinia luscinia. Next base: position 154,022 of record JAKWBO010000056.1, read on the forward strand.
TACACCCCCCATCTAGGAAGAGAATGTACACCCCACGAATTCACCTGTGGTTCTTCCTGTGAGATCATGGGGAAGACATGGGAAAATGGGATGGGAAACCCACTTCTATCCTGGCAGCACGGGTGCATCAACTCAGGGAGGAAAGGCTAACCGAGGAACTGCTACTAAAGTGAAGGTAGCCTCGACCTCCCATAACCAAGGTGCAGGGTATTACAGAAGGGAGGATGATCTGTCAGATCCTGGAAGGAACCTCCATATGTATGCCCAGGAAAGAAAATAATAACCAGGGCTAGAGGGCCCTGCCTCTAGCCAGGGAGAGCATGGGATAACAGAGTCCATTGGATAGTGTGGATTCAATGGCCTGGCACATCAAAGCCACAGAAACATAGAGTGTTAGTTGATACTGGTTCACAATGCACCCTAATACCATCAGAACATGGGGAAGGTACCTGTTTCCATTGTTTGGGGTGACAGGGGGATCACAGGAATACACTTTGCTGGAAGCTGAGATTAGCCTGACAGGGAAGGGGTGGCAGAAACATCCTATTGTAACTGGCCCAGGGCACCGCGCATTCTAGGCATAGACTTCCTCAGGAACGGCTACTACAAAGACCCAAAGGAGTTCAGGTGGGCTTTTGGAATAGCTGCTGTAGCGACAGTGAGCATTAAGCAGTTGAACACCTTGCCTGGACTGTCAGAAAACCCATCTGCAGTGGGACTCCTGAAAGTGACAGAGCAACAGGTACCAATTGCCACCTTGACAGTGCACTGCTGGCAGTACCGGACAGATCGAGATGCTGTGATCCCCATCCACAAGATGATCTGAGAGCTGGAGAGCCAAGGGTGGTCAGCAAAACCCATTCACCCTTCAACAGTCCATCTGGCCTGTGTGCAAATCTGATGGAGAATGAAGATTGACTGTGGACTATGGTACATTGAATGAAGTGACTCCATGTCCTGGGTTGATGTTTTGACTGACTCCTCACCCTGCCCCCTTGGCCATGAAGCTGTCTGCTCCCGGGGAGGGGCCGCCTGAGCTCTGCTCTGCGGAATGGCCTTGGTTTGCCGCGGGCTTGGCTTGGGGGGGTGGCTCGGCGACTGCGCTTGGCTCTGGCTGCTGCTGCGGTGGCTATCGCTGCTGTGGTGGTGGCTCGTGGCCTGGTTTGTGAGTTAGCTGGTTTTTGCTTGATTTTTTTGACTTTATATTGCTTGAATTATTTGGTTTAGCTCGCTGCTGTTTAAGGCTTGCTGGCTATTCCGGCTGTTTTTTCTTTCTCTCTCTCCCCTCTCCTTCTCCCCTCACCCCGAGGATTCAGCACCAGCTCCGGAGGAACCCTGCGGCCTGCCGCTGGACACCCCGACCAGAGAAGCGTTCGCCCTTCTAGTGAAGATCAAAGCGTCCAAGTTTCTCTCTCTCGGTGAAAACTTTTTGTCACCTGGGTCTGTGCTGGGAAGTGTTTCTCTTGTATGTGTTAATAAATAGGTTTTCCACTTTTCCCCTGAGTGAAATTTTTTCTTATTTCCTGGGAAGCTCTTCTGGGGGTTTTTTCCTAAGTTTGTCCAAACTTGGACATTCCTTATTTGGTGGCCCGTGCGGGGAAGGAGAAAGTGGAAAAACTTTAATAACATCTTGTTTTTAATTGGCCTGTATTGATATCAGTATGTTTTTGAAGCCGTGATGTCTGTTGGATTGGAAGCCTGCCTGTATGTTTGCTCTTTAGAGTTTTTGAGATCTTAATACCCCTGTGGTCTCTGGGCCTGTTCTCTTACTCAGAGATAGCCCCAGTGTTGTCTCTAGCACGTAGTTTTTTCATGAAAGGGGTATTAACCAAAATACTCATTGGGCTAGGCTTGGTTGTAATGATCTGCCAGAAGTTTATGAAGGTGTTAGAATCCACTTCAGGGATGTACAAGTCGTGGTTTGTGTTGTGCACTCAATTCATTAGAGGAGAAGCAAGCAAAGAGGATTTTTGCCTTTATTTTCCTTCTTCTCCCTGAATTATTTACATCTCTGTTAGAAAATGTTCAGCTCTCCCTGAGTGTAAAGGAAACCATCTTTCTGGTATTTAATTTAGTAAGTTTTTCTATACTGTCTGCAGTTTATACAGAATGAAAGCTGAGATTTCTAGGGATGCAGGTGTTACAACCCCTGATTTGGTAGCAAAGCAGAGTGTGAAGAATTCTGAGTGGTGTGGCAAATGGGAGGAACTGGGCCAAATTCTAAAGAGTTTTCTGAACCTATAATCTGGGATTTTCATCTGAACAAATTCAAGACCCAGTCAAGACTGCAAAGTACTTAAAGAAAAGTGTCAGGACAATTCTAAGGAAAGAAATCACTGCAGTGAGCTGGGCTCTGGCGTCGCTTATCGAACCCTGTTAGATAGTGTAGGACAACAAACAAAGGAGAGGAACAGGGAGATAACGTAGCTACTATTCCAGTTACTCAGACTGCAGTTAACACCTCAGGCTCCAGGACAGGGGCAAAATTAGACAGCAAGCTTCAACCTATGGCTGTGGCTACCAGTACCAGGAGTAGAAAGTGCACAAAGAAAACAGATCGGCCGGTGGAGGATGATGATGATGAGGATGCAGGAGAAGGACCTTCAACTCCCCTGATATAAAATCCGGAGTTAAAGTGACTGATGAGAGATCAGAAACTAATAATGAGTCCTTTTCCTGAAAGATCTTCGTGGTCTAAGAAAAGATTATACAAGGCGACCTGATGAATCCATAATTAGTTGGCTGGTCCGACTTTGGGATGCGGCAGGTGAGGCAACCACCCTGGATGGCACGGGCGAGACATTTGGGATCCCTGTCTCAAGATCCAGTCATCGATCAAGGTATGATGAGGGAGCTAATCCTCAGAGCCTCTGGTCACGTGTATTGGACAGTGTGGCACAAAGATATCTCTGCGCTGATGACCTGTACATGCAGCAGACCAGATGGAAAACCATCGAGCAGGGAATCCAACGTTTGAGAGAGATGGCGGTGGCAGAAATTATTTTCTCAGATGACGTAACAACTAGAAATCCAGATCTGGTACCGTGCACACCGATTATGTGGAGGAAGCTTGTGAGGCTTGGACCATCTGAATATGCCTCAGCTCTTGCAATCATGAAACCAGAAGACACATATGAGACAGTGCTTGATATGGCAAAGAAGCTTCGGGCGTACGCTGATGCTGTGCATGGCCCAACGCATGCCAGGATTGCAGCCGTGGAAACACGTTTACAGAACTTGGAGGATAAGTTGGAGGAAAACCATAAGAAGCTGAGAGAGGAAATCAAGGAGGATCTCCTCCAAATCTCAGCTGTGCAAATCAGACGTCCTGGCAGTCAGCGCAGGCGCTCCTCTGCTGAGGAGAGAAGGTACACCCACGTGCGGAGTTGTGGTTTTCTTGCGTGACTGCGGAGAAAACATGAAGAGGTGGGATGGAAAGCCCACAGCTGTTCTGGCACGACGAGTGCGTGATTTGAAGGAAGACAAGGCTCAACAAGAAGGTTCCACCAGAAGAGAGCAGCTCCAGTCGCCCGGAACCACAGTGCCACATATGAGGAGGATGATGACGACATGTCCGATTCACTTGAAGGAACTTCTAAGACCTATGCCCCCGTCAAAAGGACAAACAGGCTTAGAGAAGCCCTGCCTCTAGCCAGGGTGAGGCCAGGGAAAACCGAGTGTTTTGGACCGTGTGGATTCGGTGGCCTGGCACATCGAAACCACAAGTATAAAGCTTTAGTGGATACAGGAGCACAGTGTACTATATTTCCATCAGGATGTGTCGGAGAAGAGACCGTTTCTATTGCTGGTGTAACAGGTGGATCACAGGACTTTACCATAGTGGAAGCGGAAATGAGTCTAACCGGAAGAGAGTGGAAGAGATACCCGATTGTGACTGGCCCAGAGGCCCCGTGTATTTTGGGAATAGATTTCCTTCAAAGCGGGTATTTTAAGGACCCAAAAGGCTTCAAGTGGGCATTTGGGATAGCGGCTGTGATGGCGGAGAGAATCCGGCAATTGAACACCCTGCCCGGACTATGTGAGAATCCAATTGCCGTGGGACTCCTGAGAGTAGAGGAGCAGAGGGTACCGATTGCCACTTCGATAGTACATCGTCGGCAATATAGAACAACTCGGGATGCTGTGATCCCGATCCATAAGATGATCCGGGAGCTGGAGCGCCAAGGGGTGGTGAGCAAAACCCACTCACCCTTCAACAGTCCCATCTGGCCTGTGCGCAAGTCTGACGGAGAATGGAGATTGACAGTGGACTACCGCGCATTGAATGAAGTCACCCCACTGCTGAGCGCTGCCGTGCCGGACATGCTGGAGCTCCAGTACGAGCTGGAGTCCAAGGCAGCAAGGTGGTATGCCACCATTGACATTGCCAATGCGTTTTTCTCCATTCCTTTGGCAGCAGAATGCAGGCCGCAGTTTGCTTTCTCCTGGAGGGGCGTGCAGTACACCTGGAACCGACTGCCCCAGGGGTGGAAGCACAGCCCCACCATCTGCCATGGGCTGATCCAGGCTGCACTGGAAAAAGGTGAGGCTCCAGAACATTTGCAGTACATCGATGACATCATTGTGTGGGGAAACACAGCAGAAGAAGTGTTTGAGAAAGGAGAGGAAATTATCCGAATTCTCCTTGAAGCCGGTTTTGCCATCAAGAAGAATAAAGTTAAGGGACCTGCTCGTGAGATCCAGTTCCTAGGAGTGAAGTGGCAAGATGGAAGACGTCAGATTCCTACTGATGTTATTAATAAAATCACAGCTATGTCTCCACCTACTAACAAGAAGGAGACACAAGCTTTCTTGGGTGCTATAGGCTTTTGGAGAATGCACATCCCCGAGTACAGTCAGATTGTGAGCCCTCTTTACCAGGTTACTCGGAAGAAGAATGATTTTCATTGGGGCCCAGAACAACAACAAGCCTTCATCCAGATTAAACAAGAGATCGCCCATGCAGTAGCTCTTGGCCCCGTCAGGACGGGGCCAGATGTGAAGAATGTGCTCTACTCTGCAGCTGGAAACCACGGTCTGTCTTGGAGTCTGTGGCAGAAGGTGCCTGAGTGAGACCGAGGCCGACCCCTGGGATTCTGGAGCAGAAGTTACAGAGGGTCTGAAGGCAATTATACCCCGACAGAAAAGGAAATCTTGGCTGCTTATGAGGGAGTCCAAGCTGCTTCAGAGGTGATTGGCACAGAAGCACAACTCTTTCTGGCACCCCGGTTGCCAGTGCTGGGGTGGATGTTCAGTGGGAAGGTTCCTTCCACCCACCATGCCACCAGTGCCACATGGAGCAAGTGGATAGCCCTCATTACGCAGCGCGCCCGGATCGGGAAATTAAATCGCCCAGGGATCTTAGAAATAATTACCAACTGGCCAGAGGGAGAAAGTTTTGGTGTGACAGATGAGGAACAAGAACCGGTGACCCGGGCTGAAGAAGCACCACCTTACAACCAGCTACCGGCAGAGGAAATTCGCTATGCCCTGTTCACCGACGGTTCCTGTCGCATTGTAGGGACAAATCGGAAATGGAAAGCAGCTGTATGGAGCCCTACACGACGGGTTGCAGAAGCTACTGAAGGAGAAGGAGGGTCTAGTCAATTCGCTGAACTCAAAGCTGTCCAACTGGCTTTGAATATTGCCGAAAGAGAGAGGTGGCCAAAGCTCTATCTTTACACTGATTCCTGGATGGTAGCCAACGCTTTGTGGGGATGGCTGCAGAGATGGAAAGAGACGAACTGGCAGCGCAGAGGAAGACCAATCTGGGCTGCTGAAGAGTGGAAAGACATAGCTACTCGGTTAGACAAGCTACCCGTGAAGGTTCGCCATGTGGACGCCCATGTCCCCAGAAGTAGAGCTAATGAAGAACAGCGAAATAACCATCAAGTAGATCAAGCAGCAAAAATAGGGGGTTGGAAATAGATTTAGATTGGAAACATAAGGGAGAGTTGTTCCTGGCTCGATGGGCCCATGATGCCTCAGGCCATCAGGGAGGGATGCCACCTATAAGTGGGCACGAGACCGAGGGTGGATCTTACCATGGACAGCATTACTCAAGTTATTCATGATTGTGACACTTGCGCTGCCATCAAGCAGGCCAAGCGGGTGAAGCCCCTCTGGTATGGAGGACGGTGGTCCAAGTACAGGTATGGGGAGGTTTGGCAGATTGATTACATCGCACTGCCTCAGACCCGCCAAGGCAAACGTTATGTGCTGACCATGGTGGAAGCCACCACCGGATGGTTGGAGACCTACCCTGTATCTCACGCTACTGCCCGCAACACCATCCTGGGCCTGGAAAAACAGGTCCTTTGGAGGCATGGTACCCTGAGAGGATCGAGTCAGACAATGGGACTCATTTTAAGAATAACCTTGTCAACACCTGGGCTAGGGAACACGGTATTGAGTGGGTGTACCACATCCCTTACCATGCACCAGCTGCAGGTAAAGTGGAGAGGTACAATGGATTGTTAAAGACCACCTTAAAGGCATTGGGTGGGGGATCCTTTAAGAATTGGGAGCAGCATTTGGCAAAGGCCACTTGGTTAGTCAACACTCGAGGTTCCACCAACCGAGCAGGTCCTGCCCAATCTGAGTGCCTTAATACAGTAGATGGAGACAAAGTCCCAGCGGCCCATGTCAGAGGATTGCTAGGGAAGACAGTATGGATTAATCCTGCCTCGAGTACAGGCAAACCCATTCGGGGGATTGCCTTTGCTCAGAGACCTGGATGTACTTGGTGGATAATGCAGAAAGATGGAACAACCCGCTGTGTACCTCAGGGAGATCTGACTGTGGGATGAGACAGAAGGAATATGTAAATGTTGAAGGTTTGAGCAAGTCAGAGGAAGTGTTCATATTGTGTTTAATGAGTGTATATCCCAATCGTGTGTCAATGATCACGATATGGGATAAGGGGTGGAATGTCCTGGGTTGATGTTTTGACTGACTCCTCACCCTGCCCCCTTGGCCATGAAGCTGTCTGCTCCCGGGGGAGGGGCCGCCTGGGCTCTGCTCTGCGGAATGGCCTTGGTTTGCCGCGGGCTTGGCTTGGGGGGGTGGCTCGAGCGGCTGCGCGCTTGGCTCTGGCTGCTGCTGCAGGTGGCTATCGCTGCTGTGGTGGTGGCTCGTGGCCTGGTTTGTGAGTTAGCTGGTTTTTGCTTGATTTTTTTGACTTTATATTGCTTGAATTATTTGGTTTAGCTCGCTGCTGTTTAAGGCTTGCTGGCTATTCCGGCTGTTTTTTCTTTCTCTCTCTCCCCTCTCCCTTCTCCCCTCACCCCCGAGGATTCAGCACCAGCTCCGGAGGAACCCTACGGCCTGCCGCTGGACACCCGGCCAGAGAAGCGTTCGCCCTTCTAGTGAAGATCAAAGCGTCCAAGTTTCTCTCTCTCGGTGAAAACTTTTTGTCACCTGGGTCTGTGCTGGGAAGTGTTTCTCTTGTATGTGTTAATAAATAGGTTTTTCCACTTTTCCCCCTGAGTGAAATTTTTTTCTTATTTCCTGGGAAGCTCTTCTGGGGTTTTTTTCCCTAAGTTTGTCCAAACTTGGACACTCCACCACTGAAAGCTGCCATGCCGGACATGCTGGAACTCCAGTAGGAGCTGGAGTCCAAGGCAGCAAGGTGGTATGCTACCATTGACATTGCCAATGCATTTTCCTCTGTTCCTCTGGCTGTAGAGTTCAGGCCTCAGTTAGGTTTCACCTGGAGGGGCATGCAGTACACCTCAACTGCCCCAAGGGTGGAAACACAGCCCCACCATCTACCATAGACTGATCCAGGCTCCACTGGAAAAGGGTGAGGCTCCAGAACATTTGCAGTACATCGATGACATCATTGTGTGTGGGAAAATGGCAATGGAGGTATTTGAGAAAGGAAAGATCATCCAGATTTTGCTGGGAGCCAGCTTCGCCATTAAAAGAGCAAAGTCAAAGGGCCTGCCCGAAAGATCCAGTTCCTGGGAGTAAAGTGGCAAGGCGGATGGCACCAGATCCCCACTGAGGTCATCAATAAGATCACTGCAATGTCTCCACCAACAAGCAAGAAGGAAACACAAGCTTTCCTAGGTGCCATAGGCTTTTGGAGAATGCATATCCCTGAATACAGCCAGATTGTGAGCCCTCTCTACCTGGTCACCCACAAGAAGAGCGATTTCCACTTGGGCCCTGGTACAACAGCAAGCCTTTGCCCAAATCAAGCAGGAGATTGCTCATGCAGTAGCCCTTGGCCCAGTCAGGATGGGACAAGAGGAAAGGAATGTGCTTTACTCTGCAGCAACCATGGTCAGTCCTGGAGCCTTGTGGCAGAAGGTGCCTGCTGAGACTTGAGGCCAACCCCTGGGATTCTGCAGGAGAAGTTATAGAGGGTCTGAAGCCAATTACATTCCCACAGAGAAGGAAATCTTGGCTGCCTATGAAGGAGTTCAAGCTGCCTCAGAGGTGATTGGCATGGAAGCACCGCTTCTCCTGGCACCCTGACTGCCAGTGCTGGGGTGGATGTTTAAAGGAAAGGTTCCTCTACCTACCACGCCACCAATGCCACATGGAACAGGTGGATTCCCCTCATTATGCCATGCTCCCGTATTAGCAACCCAAATTGCCCTGGGATTTTGGAGATAATTACAAACTGGCCAGAAGGTGCAGATTTTGGTATCGCTGATGAAGAAGAGCTGGAACAAGTGGTCTAGGCCGAAGAAGCTCCACCGTGCAACCAACTGCCAGCAGATGAAACATATTATGCCCTTTTCACCGACGGTTCCTGCTGCATTGCGGGGATGAACCAAAAGTAGAAAGCAGCTGTATGGAACCCCACATGACAGGTTGCACAAGCTACCAAAGGAGAAGGTGGACCATGTCAACCCAAAGCTGTTCAGCTGGCCTTGGACATTGCTAAGAGAGAGAAATAGCCAAAGCTCTACCTTTACTCTGATTCATGGATGGCAGCCAATGCTTTGTGGGGTTGGCTGGAAAGGTGGAAAAAGGCTACCTGGCAAAGTAAAGGAAAAGGATCTGGGCTGCTGATGAGTGGAAAGACATTGTGACTCGGGTAGAGAAACTACCCATTGTGTTGGTTTCACATGGTAAGGGGGAGGGGCGGATTTGCCTCAGGGATGGCTCCATGAGGCTGGGGAGTGGGAGGCACTCACCTGTCTCTGGGAACTTCCCCTGTGAGCTGCTGGCACCAATCAGAGAGATGATTTGTTGATGGACAGCTTGGGAAACCAATGAAAAAGTTATTTCGCTTTCACAAATCACAGTTGGATCGAGTTAACTGCCTCTTTTGGTTTCCGGTCTCTGGAGGTGTGGGGGTCCCTGGCTGGGGACTCCGGCCCGGGCTCCAGGCTCAGTCTGGGGTCCGGTCCGGCACCCTGGCTCTGTGGGGAGCCTGGCTCAGAACCCCAGCCCCGGGCTCGGTGGAGGGGGAAGGGGAGGGGGCCCAGCCCGGCACCAGCTCTGCGGGGAGCCCCTGGCTTGGGGGGCCCCGGGCTTTGCATGGCCCCAGAACCAGTTGCATGGCCCCAGCACCGGCCACATAGTCCCGGCCCTGCTGGCTGGGCTCCGCTCACCTTTCCACGTGGCAGAGAAGGACTTCAGCTGCCCACGTTTGTTTATTCGCAATCTGGATACAATTGTAACTTCTTTATGCTTGGATGGAATCCTCAATCTCCTAAATTCCCCTGAATGAGAAGAAATGAAGCATAGAGACTACAGAAGTCGGCGGGGTGAAGACAAAGTTCCTGGTGAGAAGAGATTGAAAAGATGCAAGTGGCTGAAAACCTTTTTTGTGGGCTGTGGGAATTGTGACTTCACTAAAGTTCCTTTAAACTGTGGAAAATACATGGGGGTTGAAAGCTTTGAGAAAAGAATCCTTTGCCCCGAGGGAATGGGAATCTCTGTTCTGGAACTGGAATATGAACAGAGACATTTGAAAGAGAAGCCAATTAAGAGAATTCTGTTTTTTAGTAGCCTGCCTTTAGAGGTGGTACCCCATGTGTGCATTGTAGCCCATAACACGGCTCTGGAAGGACTGTGTAAATGGGAGGAAAAATTCATAGTTCTGTGGGTCTCGGGCGGACACAGACTGTGAAGGTGAAGACACCCCATAAGCCATAATCAGAAAAGGGACTTTTCTCTCTGAAGAAAACTGAACTGATTATTTGAGTGTATAACTGAAGGAAGTGTTCTCTCTGTATGTATATTGGTAAGAAATGTGGAATGAAGGGGAGGAGGGAACGATCTAGGAATTTTATCCTGAATTCTAATTCTTCTTTTGTATTATTAATAAATTTCTTCTTGTACCTTTGTAAGTTTTGAGCCTGCCTTGTCTCTACTCCTAGGTCCTATCTCTAAAAGAAATTAAATATATTAAGGTTGGCAAACCCAAGTCACAACGTGACACCCATGAAAGTCCGTCATGTGGATGCTCATGCTCCCAAGAGTCGGGCTAATGAAGAACACTGGCATAATGAGCAGGTAGATCAGGCTGCACAGATAGAGGTGTCAAAGATAGAATTAGATTGGCAACACAAGGGAGAATTGTTCCTGGCTTGATGGGCCCACGATGCCTCAGGTGATCAGGGCAGAGACGCCACCTGTGAGTGGGCATGAGACCGAGGGGTGGATCTAACCACAGACAGCATTTCTCAGGTTATCCATGGCTGTGAGACGTGCTGCCATCAAGCAAGCCAAGTGGGTGAAGCCAAATACAAGTACGGAGAGGCCTGGCAGATTGACTACATCACACTGCCTCAGACGAACCAAGGCAAGCGCTACCTGCTGACCACAGTGGAAGCCACCACTGGATGGTTGGAGACTTACCCTGTGCCTCACGCCACTGCTTGGAACACCATCCTGGGCTTTGGGAAACAAGTTCTTTGGAGGCATGTTACCCCTGAGAAAATTGAGTGAAACCATGGGACTTATTTCAAAAATAGTCTTATAAGCACCTGGGCTAGAGAAAATGGCATTGAGTGGGTGTACCATATTCTCTACCATGCACCAGCAGCTGGGAAAGTCGAACGGTACAATGGCCTGGTTAAGACCACCTTAAAGGCACTTGGTGGGGGACTTTCAAGAACTGGGGGATTAATCTACCAAAGGCCACATGGTTAGTGAATACCTGATGTTCCACTAACCAAGCAGGTCCTGCCCAATCTGAGTCCATGGGAAGACCAGATGGAGATAAGGTCCCAGTGGTACACCTGAGAGGCATGTTAGGAAAAACAGTTTGGGTGAACTCTGCCTCCAACAAAGACAATCCTGTCTGTGGGGTAGTTTTCACTCAAGGACCAGGTTGCACTTCGTGGGTGATGCAAAAGTATAGAGAGACCCGATGCATACCCCAAGGAGACATTTTTCTAGGTTGAACAATCTATCATACTGTGCCTGTATCTGTAACTGAATGTATGTATATGATTTAAAGGTTTTTATTTGCTGTAGCATGTTGGCATGGGAAAAATTTGGGGTGGATAATGTTGAGTTTTGGGGTTTGTTCCCTTATGGTCCCAGTTTGAAGAATTTTTCCCATTATGCAAATGAAGCCTGCCAGATTGCACCCAGGCTCTTTCAGGGCTTGAGACAAAGCGGTAGGTGGTGGCTGGCTTCCTGGGCTTTTCACTCACTGGTGGGGTCTGAGGGAAGTCAGGACTGCCCGTTTCAGCCCACATCATCTGAACACCGGGGAAGCCAGGCTCTCTGCTGTGGGACACTGCTCTGCATCTGCTCCTCTCCAGCCTCCTTCCACTGAGAGTACAGCTGGCCACCAGGACTCAAACAGTGACTGGGGAGCTGTTCCTCCACCCTGCTCCCTGAGACACAGCGGGGCGGCTGCCGCCCCAAACCTCTCCCCCACCCCCACCGCCCAGCTCCTCTCTGCTATATCCACGGCTGCGCAGGCCCTGCTCCACCTTTCACCACTGGGAAGAGACACAGGCAGAGTGTGTCTGCGGCTGAAGAAAGGACTGGAACTGAGTTATTTGTTCTGTTTTGTTGTTAATTTTCATAGCTGCTGTTGTTTCTGTTTGTCCGGTTACTTATATATTAGTAAATAGCTGTTATTCCTACCCCCTTATCTCTGCCTGAGAGTTCCTGATTCAAAAATTATAATAATTGGGAGAAAGATTTGTCTATTTCAAAGAGGAGTTTCTGCCTTTATTGGCAGACACCTGTCCTTCAAACCAGGACAATACATTATACAGACTGAAACCTTACACACAGTTCTCACTTAAAATTAGGTCTCCTTGTGGTACACAATGGGTTTCTCCATCTTTCTGCATTATCCACCATATGTAACCAGGTCCTTGAGTAAAAAAGATCCCATGGATGGGTTTGCCTTTACCTGTGGTGGGATTAATCCAAACAGTCTTTCCTTTTCATTTGTACCACAGGGACTTTGTCTCCATTCACTGTGTGCAGGGGTTCAGACTGGGCAGGACCAGCTTGATTGACGGACACTCAGGTGTTGACCATGCAGGTAGCTTTTGCTAAGTCCATTTTCCAGTTCTTGAAGGTTCCCCTGCCATGTGCCTTCAGGGTAGTATTTAGGAGTCCATCGTACTGTTCAACTGTCCCAGTGCCTGATAAGGGATATAATATATCCATTCAATACCACGTTCTCTGGCCCAGGTGTTTATAATACTGTTCTTGAAATGGAAACCATTGTCAGACTCGATTTTCTCAGGGGGGCCATGTCTCCACAGCACTTGTTTTTCCAGGCCCAACATGGTGTTCTGGACAGTAGCATGAGACAAAGGGTAGGTCTCCAACCATCCAGTGGTGGCTTCCACCACGGTCAGCACATAGTGCTTGCCTTGGTGGGTTTGAGGCAGTGTGATATAGCCAATCTGCTGGGCCTCTCTGTACTTATATTTGGACCACCGCCCCCCATACCAGAGGGGCTTCACCCGCTTGGCTTGCTTGATGGCAGCACATGTTTCACAGTCATGGATAACCTGAGAAATACTGTCCATGGTTAGATCCACCCCTCAGTCTCGTGCCCTCTTATAGGGGGCATCTCTGCCCTGATGACCTGAGGCATTGTGGACCCATCAAGCCAGGAAAAATTCACTCCCAGGAGCAGGTTCTCTTGGTCAGGCCCTTTTAATTTTCTCTTTTTAATGGTGAAGCTGGCTCCCAGCAGAATCCGGATGATCTTCTCTCCTTTCTCCAACGCCTCCATTGCCGTTTTCCCCCACACAATGATGTCATCAATGTATTGCAGGTGCTCTGGAGATCCAAATCACCTGGCTATTTCCTAGGTCCATGGCACCCTTGTCCTATCATGTCCCAGTTTTTGAGATTCTGGAGTCTTGTCCCGAGAAGAGGGATCAGTCCATCTCCTGTTTCCCCATGGGGCAGGAGGGGGAACAGTGGTGATTCTGCTCAGAGTCACTGAGTGAGTGGCTGGGATCAGCTCTGGGATGTCTTGAAGTAAAAGCTCTTGGAGAGGAGGGGCACCAGGAGATGGGGAGTGTGATGCTGGGAGCTGTTGGAGGATGGATTTTGTTGGAGTGGAGGTTGTCCCCACAGGGTCCCCAGCCGCCTTTGGATCCCTGCCTGCCCCGCTTGGCCCCCTGGTGCCCGATCCCCTCCAGGGGCAGCTGCCCCGTGCAGGAAGCTTCAGGGATGCGGGCAGGGGGGCTGGATCCGTGCCACAGCTGGGATGGACTCTGTGCCAGGGCTGGGCTTGTGGCCAGGGCTGGCGGCTGTGCCAAGCCGGGCTTTGGCCTGGGGGCTGTCAGGGAGGAGTCCTGGCAGGGATAAAGGTGCTCCTGCCCTGCTGCAGCCTCAGCCAGTGCTGCCCAGAGCGAGAGGAAGATGAAGGTGTGCTGTGCTCAGCGTGGCCCTGCTCTTCTCCATTCTGCTGTGCCCCCTAGCACAGGCCAAGGTGAGGCACCACCCAAACGCTGTTACCACACCCTGCCCTTTGTCATCTCCCAACACATCCCACCCTTTTGGTCCCTTCAGAAATTCCTTCTCAGTTCTCTCCTCTGTGTCCTCTCCAGGGTCCCCAAACGCCTCCCCCTGACCATTCCTGAGGCCTCTCCTTCCATGTCCCCCCTCAATCCTTTGCCTTTCTTCCCGGCCACTGCAGCGGGGCCCCCTTCAACAATTCCCTAACTCACCCCCCCTTCCCAAATCCTCTCTGGGTTCTGTCACTTTTGTCCCCACCCATCCTCATTCTTCTGTCCCCACCCAGTCCCTCCCTTGCACTCCCATATCCCTACCCTCCAATTCCTTTTTCCTCCCCTGTACCTCACACCGAGACCCTTCCACACCCCCAGCCCAGTCCCTTGGACCCTCCACTGGCCCCAGTTCAGTGTCTTTGGGTCTCCCCCACCCCAAACAGATCTCCTTGGTGGCCCTGAATTCCCACCCCATTGCCCCTGCCCTGCTCCCTGCACCCGTGTCCCCTCCCAGCCCCACAGGGTCCAATCCAGACCAAACTTTTGTTCTCCTTTCCCAGGCGCTCCTGGAAGGAGTCCAAGATAATCTGCGGAAAGTGAGTGGGGTGCTGGGATTGGAGGGCATCCGCTCAGGGAATTTGGTGGCAGTTGTGTCCTCCCATCCCTCACTGGCACTGGGGCCATCCCAGTATCCAGCGAGGTCTCCTGGTCTCTCTTGCAGATTGATTTAGACAATGTTGCCATCCTGGAGATGCCTCTGGTTGGTACCACGGGAGTTCTGCCAGTGCCAGACCTTCCCCTTGCATGGCCATCACACCCCAGGCCATCCCAGTCTTTCCCAGCACAGCCCAGTGCACCCCTACTGACCCCCCAGACAACTCCCTTTGCCCTGCAGATACTCCCCGAGGGAACTCCTTTCCCAGGTCCCCATTCCATTCCCACCCTGTGCTCCACCACCCCCTGGATGTCCCAGGATGCAGCCCCCTGCCCCAGCTGTGCCTCTTGGCCAGGCCCCCAGTGTTTCTGAGCAGGAGCACTGCAGCTCCTGCACCTCATTGCTCCCCGCAGGCCCCTTCCCCAAGGACCCCCATGCTTTCCCCTACCTCCCAGTGCAGCCCAGTGCAGCCCAGTGCCCCCAGTGTGTCTCTAATGCTGTGTTTGTCCCCAGCCCCCAGCTGTTTAAAAGGTGGAGGCTGCTCTGCAGCAGAAGCACCTGGCTGCCACTCTGGGTGCCTAGGTGAGCTGTGCCTGCAGGGAGAGGGGTGGGGACAGGGCCCTCTCATAGCCCAGTGGGCAACAGAGGTCACCTTCTGGGGTTTTGATTTTTAGGATTGGAAGTTGTGGGGATACCAGTTTCCTGATCCCCTCTGGTGGCATCAGGAGATGATCATCCCTGGAGGAACCTCCTGACCCCTTTGAGCCCTGGGCCATTTCCCCTGAATAATCAATAAATCCTTTGAGCAAAGCTTTGCTCTGTGTCCATGTCTGTGTCCGTGGGTCTGGATTTCCTCCTTTCCTGCAGCTGGGGGAAATCAGGCAGGGTCCAGTTGCTCCATGATGGGCTCTGCTGCCTTGACACAATCTGTGGTCTCCCTGGACAAATTGTGTGCTGGGAGTTGCGCAGAGTCCAGGGTGAGTGAGTTGAGTAGGTGTTTGGGTGTCCAGGTTGAGGTACACTGTGAGCATGATAGGAATGGCCCTGGGTTGAAAAGGAAAAGAAAGGAATTTAATACAAATTTTCTTTTAATACCTTTTCCCAAAAATTCCTCATTTACTAAAATAAATTTATTTTATTTTATTCAAAAACTTTTAATTTTTAAAAAATCTTAATAAGTCAAAGGTATGTTTAGTAAAGAATATTTATTTGTCTTGAAATTTGGTTCCCTGATGGATTGGGGCTGCTGGGTCTACCTGTCCTGGGGGCAATGCGGGGCTGTGGGGTGTCCTGGGTGTCAGGACTTACACGGTCACCTGGATTGCCTGACCATGATGGGGTGGAGCAACCAGGGTGTCCTGACAAAGGGCAAGTGATTCTACCTGGCTTTGGAGTCCTTCTTGGCCAGCAGCTCCAGAATTGGGAGAATTTTGGGATGGGATGGGCTGGGTGGATCAGTTTTCCCCAGGCATCCTGGGAGCTCACCAGGGGCTGGGTTGTGTTTGCTAACTCTAGTTCCAATCCTGAAGGAGCCGCTGGTGCTGGGACCACCCTGGGGAAGCTGCACAGCAGAACCGGCCCAGGGCATTGCCCTGACAGAAGGACAAGAATCCCCAATGGGGACACTCTGCTCTCTCATCAATGGGCACAAAGCAACAAAACTCCAGAGGAAAATTTTCCTCTCTGGGCATTGTGGCTCTTTGGACAAGTTCCAGAGCAAACAGTCAAGGTGGTGGCCTGAAAGGTTTTCCCAGCTGGGCCACAACACATCTCTGATGAATCTACAAGTAGGAGAAAGCAGAACCCTTCACTAATGTCTTGGAATGTCAAATAGGAGTCACAGCCATGGACAGCTCTCAGGAACCACTTCTCAGGGGATTTTCACTTCTTGGATGCCCAAGATGTCTGAATGTCTTCCTGGTGCCTCAGGCCCTGGGCACACATGGCTTATCAGAGATGCTGGCAGGGGACCAACATCCCTCCCCTGACTGAGCACCTCTGTTTGCCCAATTTGATCCCAGTGGCTGCCTGGGGACAAACACCCGCCCCCTGTATCCCTGGGGATGGGCACATCCTGCTCTGGACCAGTGCTGGCCTTGGTTCAGGGCATTGCAGAGACCCTGTGTGGGGCTGTGGGTGAGTGCCTGTGAGGGACAGTGCTGGAATGGGAGCCTTGTTGGGGATGGGGTCCCTGGCACTCCCCGTGTGTATCAGCTGTGCAGAGCAGGGCCCAGGAGCTCTGGGGGGCACGGTGCCTCTGGGTGGGACAGGGTCAGCCCCAGGACAGGGGACATTCCTGTCTGGACTCTGCCCTGGGGCTGGAGATAGGACTAGTTTGGGGCATGCAGGGAAAGGGAAATGGAGTGCTCTTTCTGTAGGAACAAGCACACCTGGGGCATTCCCCAGGCCTCAGCCTTGTGTTCAGGTGGTCAGCACCGCCTAGTGTTCCCAGTGTCTGCAGTGACTGCAGATCCCAATCACGCGCCTGCCCTTGACTCAAACTCCTCTAACATTGCTGTTTTCCCTGGTTCCTGATGCCCCAGGAAGAGGGGTCAGTGCCTATCAAGATTTGAGACAGAGAAAGGGACTTCTGATTGGTGATCAGATTCCAAATTTTACTGTGAGCTACATTTGCTTATACATTTTCAGGAAGGCTAGGAATTTTTTACTACATTCATTGGGTTAAACATCACGTGGACAAACTTTACATTTCTTCTTAGTTCAATCTTCTTTCCTTTCACCAGTCTTCATCGAATCTTCTTGCAATTTTCAGAGCTCTGTTTGCTTTTGCCAAGGCATCTTGGTTATCCAACTGCATATGCTAATTAAATCTACACTGCTATCAGTCTCAGTTAACACAATTCTCAACCCCATGGAAGCTCCCATCATATTCCTGATCCCATGGAAGCTCCTGGAGCAGTTCCTGACCCCATGGAAGGATCTGGAACATTCCTGACACCATGGAAGCTCCCTGAACATTCCTGACCCCTTGAAGGACCTGAAGTGATTCCTGATCCTATAAAAGCTCCTGGGGAAGTCCCAAGCCCCATGGAAGGATCTGGAGCAGTTGCTGACCCCATGGAAGCTCCTGGAGAAGTTCCTGACTCCATGGAAGGATCTGGAATATTCCTGCTCCCATGGAAGGACTTGGAGTAGTTCCTGACCCTGTGGACGGATCTGGAACATTCCTAACACCTTGGAAGCTCCCTGAACATTCCTGACCCCATGAAAGGATCTGGAGCAGTTGCTGATCCCATGGAAGCTTCTGGAGAAGTTCCCAGCTCCATGGAAGGATCTGGAACATTCCTGACCCCGTGGAAGTTCCTGGAGCAGTTCTTGACCCATGGAAGGATCTGAAACATTCCTAACACCATGGAAGCTCTCTGAACATTCCTGACCCCATGGAAAGACCTGGAGCGATTCCTGACCCCATAAAAGCTCCCGGAGCAGTTCTAAAACCACTGGAAGGATCTGGAATATTCCTGACTCCATAAAAGCTCCTGGAGCATTTCCTGAGCCTATGGAAGAATCTGGAACATCCTTGACCCCATGGAAGAATCTGGAGCAGTTGCTGAGCCCATGGAAGCTCCTGGAGTATTTCCTGACCCCCTGGAACATTCCTGACCCCATGTAAGGATCTGGATCTGGATCTGGAACATTCCTGACCCCACGGGAGCTCCTGGAGCCGTTCCTGCAGTTCCTGACCCCATACAAAGGGAATTCTCTCCCCAAGGAGCAGCAGCACAAATGAACAACCCGTTCCCAAGCCCAGAGCCCGCACTCTGCTCAGGGGTTTATTGATCTTTGCAGAGACATTCCTGGGGCTCACGGGGCTCAGGGTTCCTCCAGCAATGGGATCTCCTTGTGCCGCTGGAGGGAGCAGCACTCAGGGTCACCACCGGCTCCATCCTAAAAGCCAGAGGCCAAAACGTGACCCGCCCGTGCCCCCGGGGACAGCAGAGGGGCCTTGTCCCCTCCCCTCCCCGGCAGGAGCAGGGAATTGGGGCCAGGCACACCTGGGACAGGACTCGGCTCCTCAGATCCCGGTGAGCCCCAGATCTGCTCCCCCTGGGATGCCCCAAACCCTCCCCAAGCCCCTCCCGGCCCCCCCAAGCCCCCCAAGCACAGGGCTAGCCTTGGGGACAGCTCTGGCCATTGTCCCCCCACATGGAGCAGGGCCAGCCTTGGGGACCGTGGGATTTTGGTTGTCGGACGGTCGCAGGACAGACTCATAAGCTTAATATATTATGTTCTTTAGGTTAGCATTTTATTATAGGGCGTGGGTATAAGAGAGAGCTTAGAGAGAGGTTAGAGCAAGAGAGAGACAAGAGAGCAATTTTCCATTTTACAACACAATAAGTATTTTTTGCTAATGAATATTACAATTTTCAATAACCAGTAGAGGGAGGATAAGAGTGCGATTTCCCGTTTACAATACAATAAGTATTCTTCTATGATGAATATTCTGATTTCCACTAACCAATATAATACAATATACTAATTTTCTAATATTTGCATGCAACCGATAGGATTCCCTAAATTACCATGTTTTATGGCTTTCTTATCTGTAACCCTTATCTTTAAACCTTTCCTGCCAGGCATGAAGAAGGATGTCTGTTGGCCCTTTGGTATTTGTAGCATTTGGTATTATCTAATCAAAGGAAGAAAACTCAAACCTTAACATAACTATTTTCAGTGTCTATGTCAAAAACTGCTAACATCTCTATTTCATCTATTGTTCCAGAACTACTTGCTAAGCACTCATACGATTTTAATATTACCTCCCCAACAGGGGACAGCTCTGGCCATTGTCCCCCCACATGGAGCAGGGACAGCCCTCTCAGAGTCCCTCTGCTGGACCCAGGCTCTGCCCACCCCAGGGGGCTGTGGGGTCCCCCAAAAGCCCCCCAGGGAGCCCTTGGGGGGCTGCAGATGCCCGGAGATTTCTCACCACAGCATCCCGAGGGCAGCCGCCACCAGCTGGGACAAAGGTGGGGTTGGGGTGGTGTTGGGGGACACTGGGAGGAACTGGGTGATACTGGGGGGCACTGGGGGCACTTGGGGACATTGGAGGGTACTGGGGGCACTGGGATGACCCCAAGGGCCGTGGCCATGCCAAGGGAGGGTCTGGTCCCCACAGAGCTCAGGATCCTCACCTCAGACCTCTTCACTGGAAAGGCTCCCACTGTTCCCTGCAGAGAGACCCAGGGATGTCACCAGGTTGTCCCCAGAGCCAGCGCGGTGTCCCCAATCCCAGCGAGGTGTCCCCAGAAGCCAGTGAGGTATCCCCAGCCCCACTGTGGTGTCCCCAGTTCCACTGAG
The DNA here is from genome assembly GCA_034336685.1 of Luscinia luscinia. Taxonomy (NCBI): domain Eukaryota; kingdom Metazoa; phylum Chordata; class Aves; order Passeriformes; family Muscicapidae; genus Luscinia; species Luscinia luscinia. The sequence goes on from JAKWBO010000056.1 coordinate 173,909, forward strand.
ATGTCCCCAGAAGCCAGTGAGGTATCCCCAGTCCCAGTCAGGGATGGGAGGTTCGGGGTGAAAGGGTCCCAAAGTGATAATGAAATGGGGGAATTGGGGACCACATGGGACTGGGGGTGGGGGCAGGAGAAGGAGGACGAGGAGTAGGAGGAGGAAGAAGATGAGGAAGAAGCAATTTCAATGGGGGGACACGGGGCTTGAAGACTGGGGGTGGGTGGTGGGAGGAGAAAATGGGACAGGGGACAAAACCCGAGGGGTTTGGTAGGAGCTTTGGGAGCGGGGGAGACAAGAAGGGCATTTGGGGATGTCCCACACGGGGGTAATGGGAAAGGGCAAGGGGGAAAGAGGGCAGGAAATGGACAGGGAATGAGTTACTGGGAGTAACTGAGATAACTGGGATTGCAATGGGGCCTCTGGGAAAAACTGGAGTAACTGGGATAACAGGGATTGCAATAGGGCCCTCTCTGAGAACAACTTGAATTTACTGGGGTGAACTGGGATTTATTGGGATTTACTGGGGTGCACTGGAGGGCCGTAGCCCTGAGGGGGGAGGTCTGGGCCTGCAATTCCCAGTGCTCACCTCGTTCTTCCTGGCTGTGGCTTCCCCCTGCAGAGAGACCAGGACACATCAGTGGCATGTGCCCAGGGCCTGTAAGGGATGGAGTGCACAAACTGGTCCCCAGTTCCCTCAGTGAGATGTCCCCAGTCATTGTGAGGTATCCCCAGTCATAGTGAGGTGTCCCCAATCCCACTGAGGATTTCCCACAACCCAGTGAGGTGTCCCCAGTCCCAGTGAAATGTCCTGAATCCCAGTGAGGTGTCCCCACTCCTACAGAGGTTAACTCAGAACCCAGTGAGGTGTCCCCAGCCCCAATGAGGTGTTCCCCAGTCCCACTGAGCTGTCCCCAGTCCCATTGAGGTGTCCCCAGCCCCATTGGGGTGTCCCCAGCCCCAGTGAGGTGTTCCCAGTCCCACTGAGGTGTCCCCAGTCCCCAGTGAGGTGTCCCCAGTCCCATTGGGGTGTCCCCAGTCCCCAGTGAGGTGTCCTCAGCCCCAGTAAGAGCTGGGGTTCACAAACTGGTTCCCAGTTCCCCAGTGGTGCCCCCCAGGTCTAGAGCCCACCACGATGATGGAACCACCCTCTGTGGCCACGTCCAGGGGACTCTGGGAAAGGGGAGCAAAGGACCCTCAGGACTGGGCCTGGTGGGGCTGCAAGGGGACACAGGGATCCACAGAGCCACCAGCCCATGGCTGCCCCTGAGACAAGGCCCAGAGATCCCAACACAAAGGATCTCCTGCTCACCAAGAGGAAGGAATCCTGCCCCGGAGCCAGGGTCATGGTGACAAATCCGACCATGTCTGTGATGCAGGAAGCACCATCTGACAGCCTGAGCATCTGCCAAGGAGGCACAGCAGGATGGAGAAGAGCAGGGCCACGCTGAGCACAGCCACCTTCATCTTCCTCTTGCTCTGGGCAGCGCTGGCTGAGGATGCAGCAGGGCAGGAGTACCTTTATCCCTGCCAGGACTCCTCCCTGCACCCTCCCTGACAGCCCCCAGGCTAAAGCCCGACTTGACACAGCCCCCAGCCCTGGCCACAAGCCCAGCCCTGGCACAGAGTCCATCCCAGCTGTGGCACGGATCCAGACCCCCTGCCCGCATCCCTGCAGCTTCCTGCAGGGGGCAGCTGCCCTGGAGGGGATCGGGCACCTAGGGGGCCAAGGGGGGCAGGCAGGGATCCAAAGGCAGCTGGGGACACTGTGGGGACAATCCCCACTCCAACACAATGCATCCTCCAATAGCCCCCAGTGCCACAGCCCCCATCTCCCGGCTCCCCTGCCGAGCATTCCTTGCAGGACTACCCTGGAGCTGAGCCCAGCCCCAAACCTGCTGTGGCAGAGCAGGATTGTCCCTGTTCCCACTGCAGCCCTGGGCTCAACGGGGGCTGGACTGACCCCTCTTCTTGGGGCACCAGCACCCGGGATCAGGGAGAACGGGCAGGGAGGAGCACAGCGGGGTCCTGGGCCATGGCGGCAGCTGGGGCACTGGGATCTCCAGTCTCTGCAGGCGCCCTGGGAGCCCTGGCCAATGGTGACACTGGGACACCAGGGCTGGCCTTGTGGCTGTGCTGGGGTGGTGGCAGTGCCCAGCTCCAGCCCATTCCTGACCCTGCAGCCCCAGACTGCTGCGGGCCCCCAAGGGAAGATCCCCTGCCAGAGCCCCGGCACAGCCACGGCCGCCATGTCCTGCTGGATCAGCCCAATGCCGCTGTGCTGGGCTGGCCCAGCCATCGGCTCCTAGAGGCTCTGTGCTCCAGCAGTGCCCCTGGCCCCAGGGATGGCCCCGTCCTGTCCTGCCCTTGTCCCAGCGCTGGCCCTGAGCTGGGACTGACCTTCCCAGCCAAGGGTCCCGCGCTGCTGTCCCAGCTTGGAGGCCCCTGTCAGGGTGACCCCAAGGGCACAGATCAGTGACAGTCCGTGCCAGGGCTCCCAGGAGCTGCCAGGGCCTCCATTATCCACTGACAGTCCGTGACATTTCCAGGAGATGTTCCCTTCTCACGGGACACTGACCTCATAAAAGGGACCTGTTGTGGCACAGGTCAGAAAATCCTTCAGGCACCTGACTTGACTGTTTGTGTTGGATTTTCCTAAGGAGCCAGCAGTGATGTGGAAGATTTTCCTTTTGCCTCTTGGTACTTTGTGCTTCCTTTGTTGGAGAATTGAGGAGCCTTGATCCTGGAGGGGCCCAGGGACATTTCCAGCCCCTGCACACAAAAAGTGCCATTCCGGATGTTCTCAGCTGTGCATTCATGGACTCTGCACAGATGTACTCCGGTTTCCAGAGCAACGGCTCACTGGAAAATGTAAAATTCCTGGCTTGGTGTCTTATGGAGAAATGGGTTAGAGAAGTGTCCAGGGGGGTGTGAGGTGCAGCTGATCTGTCCTGGACTGGTCCCTTCCTCTCCCTGAGCAGGACAGTGAGCAACCTGGGAAGTTTCTGATTTTTCTGCCATCATTTTTTCCACACTCATCTTCCAAATCAGTTTCTGGTCTGCCATTCTCCCCAGGCTGTGACTATAGGGAGGTTTTGCGGTAGGTCAAAGGGGGAAAAGAGGCGCCTGTTCTCCTCACACTGACATCTCCCTTCTAAATTTTCCGGAGCTCTCCAGTTCCCAGACTCCCTCACTAGCTGTGGTGTGGGGGATTAGCGGGAACACAGGAAAGGAATAGGGGGTCTCAGTGCTGTTGATCAAGTCAGGTGCCTGAAGGATTTTCTGACCTGTGCCACAACAGGTCCCTTCTGTGAGGTCAGTGTCCCTTGAGAAGGGAACATCTCCTGGAAATGTCATGGAATGTCAGTGGAGAATGGAGGCCCTGGCAGGGACTGTCACTGTCACTGATCTGTGCCCTTGGGCTCACCCCTCTGAGCTGGGACTGGATCATCCTGGAAGTAAAACCAGGGACCCCTGGGATTCACTATGGCTCAGAAAAACCTCCACTGTCTTCAGAACCCAAATCAAGTTTGTATCACCAGCCAGTGATGCCCAGCTCATGAAAATACTTCTCCACGCACCCATGTAGGAAGAACACAAAAGCAGAGCACTCTGTTCCTGTCCTATGGACTGCTAGAGGGGTTCAGAAGTGGACGGCACTTGGGAAGAACTGCAGAAAGACTGCTGCCCCATTCCCAACCCCACTGTCAATGCCCATATCACCAGCAAGGGATCCCCACCTGAGCTCTGTACCCTCAAATTTCTTACTTTTGGCCCCAGTATCTGGCATTGGAGTAACCAGCTGATAGTCTGCTCTCCCAGAGAGTGGCTGAAATATTTTTGCATCTCTCCCAAGTCAGCTTCTGTTTCCATGTGATGCCTTAAGTTTGGAGCTTTCTGTTCTGTCCCGTTGTGCTTAGGGTGGTGAAGACAAAATAGTCCAATTCCAGCTATTGATTCAAGGACAGTTTCTTCAAACTTTAGGCCCTTAGTATAAACAACGTGAGAAGAGGAGGGCGGGCCATCCAGGAGAAGAGGAGGATAACACCTTACAATTGGAGACTATTAATTGGATGGCTGACTCCTGTATATAAATGAACTAAAGTTTATAAAAATGTAAAATCATGTGACCAAGCTCTCTTTTGCATCCACCTTGGAGCCACTCGGGCAAGGCAGGGGCCACGCTGTGGCACTGTTACTGCCAGGGTGTGGCCTTTGAAGGCCTTTCAATAAATACTCATTTTATTTCCCCTAACTCTGTGTGATCTCTGTTCCAGCTCCAAAAGGCAGCACATGGATCCTTCCTGGCTCCAGGGCAGCCAGTGCAGTCAAGGGCCATGGTGTGGTGTTTGTGTGTTTGGAGATCCAGAGATGCCCTATTCTTGTCCCAGCGTGTGGAGCAGGGGCAGGATGGGCCCAGCTGTGTCAGACAGAGTTGGTGCTGGGGTTCCTTCCCTTGATCTGAACCTCATGACACTCCCTCCCTCCTGATCTCACTCAGGTTGAAGTCCCAGACTGTTGGAGGTGCCAATCTTCAGAGGGACCTTGCCTGTGTTTCCCCACCTTGCTGACCACAACTGCACTGCTTTGGGTGGGGCAAATTCCTAGGGGGTCTTTGTAAAAATTTAGTGAACCATAGGAAAACCTGGGAAACTCTTCTTGAGAAGCACCACCAGGGGGGATTGTAGCTTCACAAGGGTATTCAAGACACTGAAGAATTGTTGGAATCTGGGAGAGCACACCTACAATGGAGGCACAGGTGGAGCAGGTGCCATTCTGTGTGTCCTCTGCTGAAAACATCTTGGAGGACAAAAAGGCAAAAAAAGGGAAATTGGGAATTATCTCCATCCCCAAAACAGAGAATGGCCCAGCACAGATCTGCAATACTTGACAAAGATCAAGGCCAGGATTTTACAGCACTTCGCAGAAAGCCTCCACAGAGCAGAGCGACTGCAGCCCAAACCCACCTGTCAGGATTGCAGCAGAAACAGGAGCATGGCACAGCTGGGGGAAACTGATGGGGAGAGGCATTGCTATGGCCATCAACTGTTCACCAGCCAGTTCTCCCAGCCAAACCAGTGCAACAGCACTGAGACCCCTATTCCTGTCCTGTGTCCCTCCTCTCCCCACACCACAGCTAGTGAGGGCGTCTGGGAACTGGAGAACTCTGGGAAATTTGGAAGGGAGATGTAAATGTGGGGACAACAGGCTCCTCTTTTTCTCCCTGTGACCCACCACAAAACCTCCCTGTGGTCTGTCCTAGTTTGAAGGACAGGTGTCTGCCAATAAAGGCAGAAGCACTTCTTCGAAATAGAGAATGTAAGTCCTCTCCCTCCTGAGTATTATAATTGTTTGAATCAGGAACTCTAAGGCAGAGATAAGGGGTAGGAATAACAGCTCTTTATTAATATATCTAACCAGACAAACAGAAACAAGAGCATGTATGAAAATGAACAACAAAACAGAACAAATAATTCAGTTCCAGTCCTTTTTTCAGCTGCAGACACTCTGCCTGCTCTCGGTCCCGGTGGTGAAGACGGGCAGAGCCCACACAGCTGTGGAGGTGGCAGATGGGAGGAGAACGGGGGGAGGCAGCAGCGGCCGCGCTGTGTCTCAAGTGGGAGCAGGGTGGAGGGACAGCTCCCCGCTCACTGTTTTGAGTCCTGGTGGTCAGCTGTGGTCTCAAAGGTGGTAGGCTGGAGCAGGGCACATGCAGAGCAATGTCCCACAGCAGAGAGAGCCTGGCTCTCTGGCGTTCTAACCGCATGGGCTGGAGATGGCAGTCATTCCCCTCCGAGCTCGCCGGTGAGAGAGCAGTGCCCGGAAACCAGCCCCCACCTACCCCTTTCTCTGGAGCCCTGCAAAGAGCATGCGCGTAACCCGGCAGGCTCCCTTAGCATAATAATGGGAAAAATTCTTTAAACTGGGACAGTAAGAGAACAAACCCCAACCTTACCACAGCCAGAGGAGAATGGCCAAGTCAGAAACTGATTTGGAAGATGAGTGTGGAAAAAATCCCAGAGAAAGGATGACAGGAAAATCAGAAACTTCCCAGGTTGCTCACTGTCCTGCTCAGGGAGAGGAAGGGACCAGTCCAGGACAGATCAGCTGCACCTCAGACCCCCCTGGACACTTCTCTAACCCATTTCTCCATAAGACACCAAGCCAGGAATTTTACATTTTCCAGTGAGCTGCTGATCTGAAACCGGAGTACATCTGTGTCTGCATGAATGCACAGCTGAGAACATTTTTGTGTGTGCAGGGGCTGGAAATGTCCCTGGGCCCCTCCAGGATCAAGGCTCCTCAATTCTCCAACAAAGTAACAAGAGGCAAAAGTAACAAGAGGCCAACGAGTGAAGAGGTCTGAGGTGGGTACCCGCAGTTCTGCTGGCCCAGAGCTTCCCCTGTCCTGGTCATCTCCCTCCAGTGCACCCCAGTGCACCCCACTGTGCCCCAGTACACCCCAGTACGCCCCAGTATCTCCCAACATGCCCCAGTATCCCCCAGTGTGGCTCTAACTCTACCTTTCTCCACACCCCCCGTGGCTGAGCAGGTGCAACGTCAGCAGGAGTGATGCCTGGCTGCTCTTCTGGATGCCCTGGTGTAAGAGTCCGTCTAAAAGCCTCTCGTTTGTGCTGCCCAACGAGCCTCGCCTGAGGCCTAAGAAGACCCCTCAAACTGCAGTTTAAAGGCGCTGGCCAGGGATGGGAGGAACGCCAAGTGATTGTTCGCAGGTGGTGCCCATTGGACCAGGACTGGTTTCTCATGAGACTGGTTTACGGCTAGTCACGGTGCACTGAACTGTGTTTACTTGACAAGGCTCCCACAGGTGTGAGAACAATGAACTGGTCAGAGATGGAGTGCCCTGTGTTTGTTTCATCGACAAGGACTCGCTTGAGCTTGTTTTGGGTTTGTTCTCCCAACGGAACCCAAAGCGTACCTGAAACTCCTCACCTGTTTGGCCAGTTGCCCGACGCCTTGGAAGACTATAAAAGACATCCTCAAACTAAAGACCCTCGAGATCTCCCCAGACAGCAACGGACATCTATTGGCTGGTTCCACGAGGATCGTCTGCCTGTCTTGGTAGCTATAATCCCAAACCTCTCTCTCTCTCTCTTTCTCTTTTACTTCCTGTCACTCTATTGCATTTGGTTGGCACTAAATAAAGGTGCATTTTTGTAAAAGTAAACTGGTTTTGTCCCCTGCTGTGTCTTTTGTGCTTTGAGATCCCTAAAAGAACCTATCAGGACTCTGCATGTGGTGTGGACCCTGACACCTGGTGAGAAATCTTGGGGGATCTCCAGGCCCCCAAAAAGATCCTGATAGAACCCTGAGCCCTCTGGGGTGGGCAGAGCTTGGGAACATCAGAGGGACATGGAAGGGTCTGTGCCTGATCCATGTGCTGGGGTTAGGTGGACAGAGCTGTCCCCAAGGCTTTCCTTGCACTGGGGGACTCTGGGCACACCCAAAGTCCCATGAGAGCAGCGAGGGCTCTGGGAGGTTTTGGGATATTCCAGGGTGAGAGACTCTGGGAACCACATGGGTCTCAGGAGCAAAGTCCAGTCCCAGGTGTGTGCAGGGCTTCAAGTCCCTTCTCCTGCTGCAGGTCTCTGCAAAGAGAGGGGTGGGGACAAGGTCCCTCTGGTGTCCCAGTGGACACCGGTGTCATGATTTGGGCTCTGTCTTTCAGTGCTGGAACTGGTGGTGACACTCGGGTCCTGTCCTCGTCCAGCAGCATGAGGAGATGATCATGTCTGGATAATCCCCCTGATCCCCTGGGAACCCTGAATAATCAATAAACCGCTGCAGCAAAACAACTCTGTGTGTGCATGTGTGCTTGTGCTCATATTCGTGTCTGTTCCCATGTCCATTCTCACATTCATGTGTTTTCTGTGTCTCTGTGTGTTCTGTGTCCCTGTTTGTTCAACATCCCTGTCTGTTCCCATGTCCCTGTATGTTCCTGTGTCCCTGTGTGTGTCCCCATCTCCACGTGTGCTCCCATGTCTGTGTTCTGTGTCCCTATGTGTTCTGTGACCCTTGTTCACCCCTGCGAGTCTCCGCTCCCTCCCCCACCATGACCAGAGTGACTCTGGGGTCTCCCAGAGGTGGTTCTCCTTTCCCCCCTCACCTTATGCCCTGGGCAGTGAACACTCAGGGGACAATGTGGGGACACCCAGGGAGGATTCCTGGGGGCTGGGGAGGCTCCACTGGTGCTGGGACTGAGGAGTGGCAGTTGCCTATCCCAAACACTGTCAACACCACCACTATCATCATCATCATCACCACCATGCCCTCCTTGATGCCCCCGTGTCCCTTCAGTGCTTCCCCCCATGTTCTCCCCCCCTATGACCCACCCTCCTCCCCACCTTCCATCCCCTGTCCAAGTCCAGTGTGTGTCCCACCCCCATGGTGACCCCCAGATATCCCAGATGGACCCCCAGCCTCTTGTAGAACCAATCCCTGCCCCACATGTCTCCTGTGTCCACACCCCATGTCCTCCTGTGTCCTCATGATGTCCCTCACGCTCCCGTCCCTTCCAAGGTGACCCCTTAATGCCCCAAATGCCCCTCCCAACCTGTCAGAGAACCAGATGCTGCTCTGGGTAAACATCTGGCTGATGGGCTCCATCTATCCTGTGCTCCCACCATGTTCTCCCATGTCCCTTCCCATGATGACTCCCCAATCCCTTCCCCCATCGTGATCCCACAATGTCCCCATGTACCCCAAAAGTCAGTCAGAGAACCAATCACTGGCCTGGATCCCACTCTGGGTGAACATCTGGCTGATGGGCTCCATCTGCCTCTCCACATCCTTGCTCTTCATCATCCTCTCCATTGACAACTCTCCTGTCACAGGGGAGCAGGGGGACACTTGGAGGACTTGGGGAATAGTGGACACAAGGACGGCTGGTAGCCATGGGGTTGGTGGTCATCAACATGGCAGTCATGGGGATATTGAGGGCCTTGGGAGGGCTGGTAGCTATCAATATTATGGTCACAGGGCTTGGTGGCCACCAAGATGGTGGCCATGGAGACACACTTGATGGCCTTCAGAGTGGACATCATGGGACTGGTAGGCATCAAGATGTGGGTCTGGTGGCCATGGGGAGTTGCTGACTGTAGGCATTGGGGTGTGTGGCTGATGGTGGAGACAGGAACGTCACACACACACACACACCCACACACACACACACACACACCGAGTTCATGCAGCAACAGCCCGGTTTATCGAAGTGCACTCTCTTTTATTGGGGCTTGGAATTTCCGCATGCTTACAAATATGACCGGTCAAAGATCTGAACTCTGCCATCTCAATGGCCAATTATCCGGGTGTATTCCCAGTTCAAAGGTATTGTCTGGGTCCCCTTATTTGAACTTGAATTCAGCCTTTCATTTTAAACTTGGGGACTTGTTTACTTCTTGTTCTCCAACGAGCCAGGCTGGTCGAGTTGGTGTCTGCTACGGCCAAATTGTTCGTGCAGCTCTAGCCCAGCTACAGCTGTCACAGCTGGCCATGGAGGGGTTGGCTGCCATCAGCTGGTAGCTGTGGAGTTGGTGGTCATGGGGTCTGGTGGCCATGGGAGTTCTAAACATGGCTGTCGTGGCCATGAGTGGGGAGTCTGGGGCCATGGACATTGGGGTGGTGGCCATGAAGATGGTGACCCTCAGGGTGGTGGCCATTTGGTTTGGTGGCCATGGGAGTTGGGTTGGTGGTCAAGGGGGTTTGATGTGCCCCAGGGGTTCCCCCTTTGTCCTCCAGTGCCCCTAATGATGCCCAAGCTGACGCTGCTGTCTCTGATGCCTTGGCTGATGGTGCTCAAGATCTCGTTCCCCATTGTCCTCCTGGGCAAGAGCCTCCAGTTCATCGCCAGGAACTACCTGGAGTGGCCAGTGGGCAGGACGTCCCCATAGCCCCGTGTCCCAGCATCCCCAATCCCCCATTCCCATAGGCCCATGTCCCCCTGAACCCTGCCCTCTGCCCACAGGTCACCTCTGTGGTCACCTTCATGGTCACCTTCAGCTCCTCCCTGTCCCCTCTCTCTCACGTCCTGTGTCCCTTCCACTATCTCCAGCTGGTCTTGACATCTCCATGTCCCCACCACCATCTCCCTGTCCCCTCCTCATGTCCCACCACCACATCCTGTTCACCTTGAACATCTCCACATTCCCCCTCGTGTCCTCCCCTTGTCCCCATCACCTCTCCACATTACACTGCTCATCTACGTGACCCCAGTTCCATCTTCCTGTCTCCTCCACCTCCTCCCTGTCCCCTCCACATGTGCCACCACCATGTCCTGGTCACCTCCACGATCTCCAGGTGTCCTTGACCCTGTCTTCTCCCTCCCTGCTCCCCCACCATCTCCTGGTCACCTCAACCATCTGATCTCTCTTCCCACCACCGTCCCACCACCATCTCCAGGTGACATTGACCATCTTTGTGTCACCTCCAAGATCTGCTGTCACCTTGATCATCTCCTCCTGGCTCCCATCCCCATCCCCATCCCCATCCCCATCCCCATCCCCCCACCTTGTCCATGTCCCCAGCTTCATGTTCAGTCTCTTGTCTTGACTCTTGTCCCTGCCCTCACTGTCATCTCCATGTCCCTTCTGCTGTCCCCTCCACTGTGGGGGTTTTTTCGGGTGGACGGTCATCAGGACAGACTCAGGAGCTCTTCATAATCTGGTCGTGAAGTTTGTAGTTTATTATTAAGGTATGGGTATATGAGAGAGTGTAAGAGAGTGTAAGAGACAGAATAGAGCATAGAGATAATAGGAGAGAATAGAGGGAGGATAAGAGTGTGATTTCCCATTTACAATACAATAAGCATTCTTCTATGATGAATATTCTAATTTCCACTAACCAATCTAATACAATATACTAATTTCCTATTATTTGCATGCAACCTATAGGAATAATTCTATTACCATGTTTTATGGCTTTCTTATCTATAAGGCTTATCTTTAAACCTTTCCTGCCATACTTGGAACAGAATGTCTGTTGGTTCTTTGGTATTTGTGGCATTTGGCATTATCTAAACAAAGGAAGAGGCCTTAAACCTTCACATGGCTGTTTTCAGCCTCACAGTCAAAAACTGCTATAATTTCTACCTCACTTATGGTTTCAGAAATTTTCGCTAAGTACTCATATCTACAAGGTTTTTCTATCTCCTCCCCAACACTCTACCATGACTCAGCCACCTCCATCTCCTCCTGTCCCCTCCTCCTGCCGTATCCCTCTGTTCCCCTCTCTCCCGATCTCCATCTTCTGCCCTCAGCCCAACCTTGCCCCAACCCTCGGCCCCAGCCCTGACCATAGGGGCACCACTGGCACTGCCACCACCACATTGCTGGCACTGTCACCACACCCCTGGCACTGTCACGTCCCGTCACCCCCATGCGTCTGTCACCCCCATGCGTCTGTCACCCCCTGATGCCACTGTAACTCCCCCACGTGACACTGATGGGGTGCGGCAGGGTCTGAATTTGGGGGGGCAGGTTGAGGGAATCACCTGATACCATCTGGTGTCACCCCAAGTGCCTCCCCCATCCATGGGGCGCCTCCCAAATCTCCCGAGCGCCCCCCCCCTGCTCATTTACTGTCAATAAAGGGAATTTCCCTCCCTCATCCCAAACCACCAAAGGTTTTTTTGGGGGTGGGGACCCCTGGGCAGCCAATCACAGCCGCGGTTGGGCGTTGGGGAGAGGCAGGCCACCCCCCAGGTAAGAACCCACCGACTCCCAATTCGGGCTTCAGTCGCCTCCGACTCTGGACAGGTCAGTGGGGCGCACCTCCTCCACCCGGGAGTCTCAGGAGCGGGAGAGGGGGAGGGGCGGGTGATGTGGCCACTCCGGACCGGACTTTGGTCCCTCTGAGCTGGGAGGAAGGGGCAGGAGGGGAGAGGACCCGCATTTGTGGGATGGGACCCACATTTTGGGTGCTCATGGGGGGCGGGACCCACATTTGATTTCCTTCCTGGACTCTCAAATCCACCCCTGCACCCCAAAATTGCCTCTATACTCAAAAATCTTCACCAAAATCCCCTTAGGACCCCAAATCCCCTCCAGAACCCTCCTAGGACCCCCAACTTCACTGCAGGACCCAATAACATCCCAAAGCGATCCCAACAAATTCTCCCCAGCACCCCAACATCTCCTCAAGGGCCCACTTGGTATCCTCAAGACCCCTGAAGATCCCCCCCAAAATCCTAATGAGGAGCTGCCAGGACCCTTTCCAAAATTCTCCCAAGGACCCCAATATCCCTGAAAACCCCTCAAGCCCTCAAGGCTGCCCCAAATATCCCTTTCAGCACATCAATAACCCCCAAATCACCTCCAGACCCAAATATCTCCCTGAAAATCCTTCCTGGATCCCAGTATCCCCTCAAAGACCCTCCTGTGACCCTCAGCCCCCCAGCATTCCCTCAAAATTCCTCCAAGGACCCCCATATTCCCCAAACCCTCCAAGGACCAACAAAATTTCCACTTCAACAGCCTGAATTGTGAGATCATGTGTTGGGTATCTCTAAATTTTGGTGTTTGTAGTTTAGGGAACCCAAATTTGGAGCCAGAAGACACCCTTGAATTGGGGGACTCTGGAGAGAGGATCCCGATTTGTGAGGATCAATCTATGCGGGGACCCCAATTTAATTCAAAGACAGGGAGAGCCCCCATTTTACCCTGCCCCATACTGCGTCTGAGGGATCTGGTGTCACTCTGGGGTTCCCAAAACCAACACAGATTTCCCCCTCAACACCTCAAAACCCTTCCAAACCCCCTCCAGACCCAAATATTTCCCTGAAAAACCTTCCCGGATCCCAGTATCCACTCAAGGACCCTGCTGTGACCCTCAGCCCCCCCCCCAAGCATCCCCTCAAAATTTCCCCAAGGAATTCGTGTTTGGGAATTCCCAAGGACCCCCATATTCCCCAAACCCCTCAAAGAACAACCCAAATTTCCCCTCAACACCTCCAAACCCCTCCAAACCCCTCCAGACCCAAATATCTCCCTGAAAATCCCATCGAGGAGCCCAAAACCCTCTCAGGGACCCTCCTAGGGCGCCAACCACCTCTCCCCACGCCCCCAAATGCCCCTGGATGATCCCAAACCCTCCTCCCGCAGCCCCCAAATAACGCCTCTGTCTCTCTGCTCAGGCTCCCCGGACCATGTCCTGCTCGCCCCCGTCCCGCTCGCCCCCCAGCCCGGGGCTGGACCCCCGCCGCCCCTGCACCGCCTGCGGTCCCTGGCGCGCTCCTGGCTGGACGAGGACGCTCCCTGGCCGGACGCGGCGGTGGCGACCGTGGGGAGAGCGCAGTCCGAGCGCGGTCCGAGCGCGGTCCGAGCGCAGTCCGAGCACAGCTGCTCAGCAAGGGCGGGGGGACTCGGGGGCGTCCTGGAGGGACCCCTTCGCCGAGGCCGTTTTCGGGGCGTCGGGGTGCCGGCTCAGCTGGAGGGTGCCCGAGGGGCGGCGCTGCCCTCGGGCGGGTGTTGGTGCCCGAGGTGGAGGGTCCGGCCGCGGGGGTGCTGGCAGGGGAGAGGGTCGCCCTCAATATTCTGGGGTGCTGCAGCGGGGTGGCCTCGACGGCCGCCAGGGCTGTGGGGTGGCCCGGGCACAGAGGTGGGCGGGGGTTGTGGTGGGCACCCGAAAAACCACGCCCGGGTTCCGCTTGGCGGAGAAATACGCGCTGGGGGTGGGGGCGCTGACGCCCACCGGGGAGGTTTGGGAGGACTCCTCCTCAAGGACAATCACCGAAGCGCTGGCGGCGGCAGCGGGGGTGCTCGAGCAGGTGAGGACGCCAAAATTAATGGGCAGTGGTGGGGGGGGCTTGAATTGGAGGGTTCTGAATGTGGGGGACTCCAGAATTCGGGGACTCCTGGATTATGGAGTGCTAGGCGGAGACTGGGGTGGGGGGGGCAGCACCCCAGTTTTGGAGGGGGAGATTGAAAGGAGTACCCTTGAATTGGCATGTTTCTGGGTGGTAAGCGTGACAACCCCAATTTGGGGGTGAGGGGTGGGGAGAATATAAGGCTTGGAGGAAATGGGGCTTTTAGTGGAGGGGGCTCGATTTTGGGGGGAACGATGGTTTGGGGTACCCCCATCTTCGAGGGTGGTGGGGAAGCACCAATATTTAAACGGGGTACCAATTTTGGGACAAACTTTTGGACTGGGGTATTCTGGGTGGACTGCTGTGGGAGGAGCCCTGAATTAAGGGGGGGATGGGTAGGGGGGATGGGTAGGGGGGTCCCAGTTTGGGAGGGAAATTGGGGGTAACCCCTGCATTGGGGGGGATCATGTGTTGGATAACTCTTAATTTTGCTTGGGAGAACCCCAACTTTGGAGGCAGCAGACACCCTTGAATTGGGGGACTCTGGGAGAGGACCCCAGTTTTTGAGAGGGCAGTGGGGGACCCCAATTTTAAGTGAACGACTGGGCGGAGCCCCGATTTTACCCTGCCCCATAGTGGGCGTCGCTCTGGGGTTCCCCTGACCCCCTCTTCCCCAGATGATTTTGGAGGTGCGCCAGGCCGGGGCTTCACCCGCCGCTTGGGGGTCGAGTGCTCGAGTGCGGACGAGGCACTGGCGGCTGCTGGGGCTGGGGCTGACATCGTCCTGCTAGACAACCTGGCACCCCAGGTGAGCCCCAAAACCGGAGGGGGTCAATAATGGTGGGACCCCAACTGTGGACAGAACCCTAAAAATGGGAGATTGGACTCTAAAAGTGGGGATCAACCCCAAAAATGGGGCACAGATCTCTCAGAAAAGTGGGGTAATGCCATGGATTTGATCTCTGCCAGGTGAGCTCACAAAATCTGGCAGGGGTCCCCAAGAACGGGAGGACCCTCCAGGTGTGAGGCTGGACCCCAAAATTGGGGGTTGAGACCCTTTAAAACGGGAGGCAGACCAGTGAAATGGGTTGAACACCTCAAAAACTGGGGGTTAACCACATAAATCCAGGCTTTGCTATCCCCAGCTGAGCCCCCAAAACTGAAGAGAGAGGAAAAAACGGGGAACATTCCGGGGTGAGGCTGCACCAGTCAAATGGGAATCTGCTATAAAGTGGGGCAGCCCCAAAGATACGAGGGGGAATCCCAGTTTTGGAGGGTCAGAGGGTTGGGTAGTCCCAGTTTGGGGGATTTTGGGTGAAGGGACCCTGTACATGGGGAGTTTAGGTGGGGGGACTGTAATTTGGGGGTCAGTTGGTGGGCAAATGACTGGATTGGAGGGGTTGGATGGGAGACCACAATTTTGGGGGATTCTGGTTGGGAGACCTGCCATTTGGATTGGAAAGCCCAAATTTGGGGTTGCCTGGAGGTCAGTGGTGGGTGGTGCCCCCAGTTGGGCAGATGTTGGGTGGAAAACCCCTGTTTTTATTGGGCTTTGGGTTTAAGGGGATACCCCTTGATTTGCAGGGTTTGGAGGTGGACACCCCAATTTTGGAGCTCAGTGGGTGGAGTAATCTCTGAATTGGTGGTTTCTTGTGGGGGGGACGCAAACTGGGCAGATTTGGGCCAATTTGGGGGATTCTGCACTGTGTAGGATCCATTGCACATCCATATGTGCAGCATACCCCCAGATTTTGGGGAGGGGGTGCTCCCTGATGACAGGGTGTCCCCTCCAGGAGCTGCACGCAGCGGCAGCGCAGGTCAAGGCCGCGCATCCCAGAATGACGGTGGAGGCCAGCGGGGGCATCGTTTTGGGGACCCTCCCCCAGTTTCTGGGGCTCCACATCGACGTGGTGTCCATGGGGTGTCTGACCCACAGTGCCCCTGCCCTGGACTTTGCGCTGCATGTGCTGAAGCCCTAAAATCCATCACCTGAGCCTAGGACCCCCAAAATCCAACCTAGGACCCTAAAATCCTACTCTGGAATCCCAAAATCCAACCTGATATGCCCAAATCCATCCTGTGGAGGGTGAAACTCACAGTGAAAATCCAAAATCCAGCCTGGGAATCCTCAAATCCCAAAGCTCCTCTCACTGTGAAATCTGGCACTGAGTCCTCCCAGCCGCCAGGGGGCGCCAATGCCCAAGAGCTGCTCATATATTGGGGCTCCAAAATCCATTTTGGACCCCAAAATCTGTCTTGGGACCTCCTAAATCAACTCTGGGACCCCAAATGTCTACCCTGGGGCCCTCCAGAACCCATCCTGGGACCCCCAAATTCCCCCTGAGACCCCACTAAATCCTCCCTAAGGATCCCAAATCTCCATCCTGGGCTCCTCCCACTCACCTCCCCCCTCTAAGGTGGACCCGAAATGCCACCCTGAGGTCTCCCCATCCTCCTTGAATCTTTGTACCCCCAAATAAACCCCTACCTCACCTCCCCACTTGTCCCCCCAGTTTTTTCAGGGGTCCAAACTCCAGGTGGGGGGAGGGTCGAGACCCAGTTTGAGAGGTCCAGGTCCCAGTCTGAAGAGCTGAGACCCCAGTGTGAGGATCCCAGATCCTGCTGGAGGGCTGCAGACCCCAGTTTGGGGCTACCAGATCTGAGTTTGAGAATCCCAGACCCAGTTTGAAGAACCCAGATTACAGTTTGATGGTCCCTGACCCCATTTGGGACTCAAGGACCTGAACCCCCAGTTTGAAGGACCCAAACTCCAGTTTAGGGCTACAGATCTCAGCTTAAGAATCCCAGATTTAAAGTACCCAGATTACAGTTTGAGGATCCCTGGTGCCAATTTAGGAGTCCGACACCTGAACTCCCAACTTGATAGATCCAAACCTCAGTTTAAGGGTCCCAGATCCCATTTTGAAGGTCCTAGACCCACCACCAGCACACCTGGCTCCATCACAACACTGGGAATTGGGATCAGAGGAGAAGTGTCGCTGTAAATCACAAAATCAGGGTCTAATTCCTGGCTTGATCCCACCCAGCCCCATCTCACCTGTGTGTGCCCACCTGCCTGCAGGTAGCTTTGGAATGTCGTAAAAGACATTTGAAAAGCTATTATTTAAACAAAAATAACTTTCTTTACAAAGCCATAATCTTAGAACAAAGTGATCTTCAGGCTCAACATTATCTGTATGACCCTTCAGACATAAAGTGCTGACCAAGTCTGAGGCTGAGCTTGGATCCAGCCACACCCAGAGCCTTCTGTGAGAAGGCCTTCAACGGAAGTTAGGAGTCCTTTGCGCACCTTGAGAACCAGCAGGAGGCTGTCCCTGCTCAGTCTTGCCTCAATGTCCCACTCTGGGCACATCAGGCCCCCAGCTCAGCGGCGCCAGCACCACAGAGTGCGCAGGGACTGTCCCGGTGCCAGCTGCTCATTTGGGCTCCTCAGCAGCAGGCTGGTCTGAGCTGCCAGACAACGGATGAATTCACACCCATCTTCCTCCAAGGCCTGAAGTTCTGTGACCAAAACAGAGCCCAGGTGAGTTCCTGTGTTTGTAGAGACCCCCACTCTGCCAGCCCTCGCTCCCCACTCACCACTGAAAACCAGAGCAGGCAGCTCCTCCCTTTGGCTCTTGAGATGCTGCGCGATGGTCCCTGGCCACAGAGCTCGGTCAGCCCCTGCTGCTCCCCAGCACGCTCCCAAGCAATTGGGACCACCAGGAGCCTGGATGTAGCACTGGGCAACGGCTGGGGGGACAGGGACTGCCCAAAGAGGGTCCCCAGGCTGAGGCTTACCAATGAACCTGATGGTCCAGTCTTGCACGTGTTCCTGAGGATCCCTCAGGTACTGCAGGCTCTGATGGAGGTACTGCTCAGCCCTGCTGCTGTCCTTTTCTATCTGGAGGGACCAGCAAGGTGTGGGCACTGTCACACACCCTCCAGGTGGCTGGAGCAGCCCCTCCTGACAGCAGCCCCATTACCAAGAGCGCTCCTCCCTCCTTCTGGGGGCAGGAAGGGGAGATGGGGCTGGAGGAGAGCCTTGGGGCTCTGTTCTTGAGCCAGGAACACGGATGCAGCTCCAGGCTCTGGGGTCTCTTCCCCAGGCCCAGCTGCAGAGCCCACAGCCCAGCACAGTCCCTGGGGCACATCCTCACCAAGCAGTCAGCCATCCTCCAGGTCTGCCGTGTCTCCACCACGTGCTTCAGCTCCTTCCATTTGAGGAGCTCTGCAATAGCAAGGACGGCATTCCTGGAGGCCTATGGAACAGCAGAAACTAGGAGATGGCTGCAAGGCCTGGGGAAGGTGACCTGGGCTGACTCTGCCTTCAGGGAGCTGCCAAAACATCTGGGAGTGGCCCTTAGGTACAGGGATTGAGGCCCAAATCCCTGACTTCCAACACCTTTGGGGACACACCTGTGCACCCCTCGGTGGTCCTGGACTGGTGCTGAGCCCTGCTGGAGCAGGGCAGGTTCTGGAAATGGCTGTGCCAGCTTGGTTCTGCAGGGACCTTTCCCTGGGGCTGTGCTTGGGGAGCACTGCCCAAGGCCTGGCAGCCCCAGGGGTGTCAGCCACTGTGCATGATACAACTGTCCCTGAAAAGGACCCTGGGATTTCATACCCTGAGACAATGAAACTTTTTCATGAGAAATGTTCAGCTCCCTACTGAAACCCCTGTTACCATTTAGGATTTATATTGGTCTTTAAGTTTACTAGATGACTGGTCTTTTCTCACCTAGAATCTCAAAGTAATTGGATAGTTCTCGATTTAGAATTTTACTGGTTAGAATCTCAATCCCCTAAACCCTATATAAACCCTTTGCTATTCTATGTATCTGGATTTTGCTGGTAGAACCTGAAACACTAATCTTAGAAAATTAGGATTTTAGTTACCTTGCTGAAAATAATTAAAAGTTAGAAGTTAGAAGGGAGTAGTTATCTGAATCTTAAGTAATTGATTGTCTGTCATTTTATGATTGCTCAGCTGCACTTACACTGGGAAAAGACGAAACTAGGGAGCAGACCCAAAGGAACATAGACAATGCAACCAGAAACCCATTCTTTGAAAAATTGGACTATGCCCAGAAATCATTTGTATTGTCATTGATAGAAAGGGTCAAGAGTTTAGGGTGAAGAAGACTCACCTTACTTCCTCCTTTTAAGACCCCTCCCCACGAAAAAGACCCCAGACTTAATTTAAAAGTCAATCACACATGCTTAATAGATATTCAAGCTAATTACCAGAGGAAGTGGGGGGATGGGAGGGGCTATTATTATGAGTATGTATTTGTTTGGATCCTTTGTCAATAAATAGATTTTGTGATCACCTGTGATTTTGCAGCGTG
This sequence comes from Luscinia luscinia, assembly GCA_034336685.1. Taxonomy (NCBI): domain Eukaryota; kingdom Metazoa; phylum Chordata; class Aves; order Passeriformes; family Muscicapidae; genus Luscinia; species Luscinia luscinia. The sequence continues at coordinate 193,070 of JAKWBO010000056.1, forward strand.
TATTGGAGGATTACCTCACGCTGCTGCCCAGCACTGAATAAACAAACACTTTCTAACTTTGAATTGTTAGAGAGTCTTTTGTCCGTCACAGTTGAGTATCGGTATTAGACCAGTATTCTTATTTTGGTCGATCAAATCCTTCGAAGAAATAAAGCAACCTTTGGAACCTCTACAGCAGCTCCCAGGATCTCACTCCTAGCTAGCTGAGAACCTTCTGCCTCGGGGGCCCCCAGAGCTATCTGGACCCCAGTAGCAGCCTGAAGCTAGAACCATCCTAGCCCTGGCAGTTTCAGTTGGGGACTCAAACCTCTGCGTGAAACTCTGACCACCACAGTCGTGAGCAGCATTCGCTGAACAGCCCCCGCCTTCGAGACGCCGACACCTTGGCAAGCAGTTCTTTGTTCTATAAAGATCTGCCCCAACCAAGGACAGTCCAACAACCTCAGAATTCTGGATCTGAGACTGGACCAGCTAGCACCCAGCCAGCAGCCCTGACCCATTGGCTGAGATTTGGTGAGCATCTTCAGCCTCTCTCTAGGCACGCTTTTCATGTTAGGGTCACCAGTGGTTTTTTGGGGTTTTTTTGAGTTTTTTTTCTCTTTTTTCTGCTGGCTTGGAACTAGGTTTTACTGGGGAATCTGTTCACCAAGCCCTCCCTTAGCCCCATTGAAAGAGATCTCTATTCCCAAATCCTAACTCTCCTAATCGTCTAACAATTTCAAGTTTTCTAGAGGCAATCTTTCCAAAACTAACCTAAAAAAAAAATTATAATATGGCTTTCTACCCAATTTCCTAACTTTAACACTCAATCTATTGCACTAACATCTTTTTTGGAATCAAGTTTGCACTCACATTTACACTCTACAAATGCAATTTCAATGTAACTTCATTTATTCCCTTGTTTTAACAAATTGTCCAAGCACATAGAAAGCAAGTTTCCTCCTCCCCTAAACCACCTACATCCCAAAGCTAGAACCATGCTAGCCCAGGCAGCTACAAGCCACTCCTCTCTGTGCCTTGCCATCAGTACCTGGCCCACTCCTGGTGCCTCGTCATTCATGCGGAGGATGAGTGGGGCCAGGACACTGTGCACGTAGTTCTTCATCCACTTCTTCTCCTTCCCCCACCACTGTCTTCAGCAAGCCTCTGAAGGAGCGTACGCAGTGCTCCCGCACCAGCTTTCCTCCTGCAAGGAACCAAGAAAGGGGGCTTCAGGAGCAGCAGCTCCCTGCCCATAGTGATGTGAAAAACGAGGTTCACTTTCCTGGTAAATTTAAAATAGTTTAATAAAAAAAAAAGACAAATAGGAGACAAAGACATTAAAGCAAAGGGTTAATGTGGCTGGGTGCTGGGCAATCAGCCAAGAGCACACACTAGCTCAGAAAAGACTTTCTTAAATGCATCAACATACTGCATATTTATAGACCTCTATGTATTGTTCAAAATAATTTCCCTCCCCACCTGTAAATCAACTTTTTTGTGGTGCCATCTTACTCTCTGATCAATAAATTCCTTCCCTGGAGTTCATCCAGATAGGATAATCCAAGAATCATCTTTACCGTTTTCTGAGTTAGTTACATGAACAAAAGCTTTTTACATCACCATGTTGAAGTCCAAGAAAAATACATTTATCTCACTACTATATCTAAGTTTTGTTAAACTTTGAACACCTCATCGAAGTAGGGCCGAGCGCCTTCACCAGCTCCACGGCCACGGAACTGGCCTCAGCCCTCTTTAAGTGCCTCATCACATTCTGCAGAACCATCAGGGCCTTCATGGCCACAGACACGTGGCTGTGCCACAACAGCTTCACCAGATCTGGCACCAGGACCTTCATTTTCCTCACCTGCATGAAAGACATTTTGTGAAACCTTCATTTTGTGAGAAGGCCATGTCTGGAGCACTGCCCAGGCCCTGACAACCAGGGAGGGTGTCCGGAGCAGTGACCCCATGTTCTGACTGCCAAGTGGCCAAGCCACTACCTTGCCCAGCGCCTCAAAGCCCGGCTTCCACACTGACACCCCCCTGCTCACCCTGTCACCTCTCTCTGACAGTGGGATGAGGGCTCTGAGCACCAGGGAGAGCATCTGAATGTCGGTGCTGGTGTCTGAATAGATCAGAAACCTGCAGGTGTTGTACAGCGCAGCAAATTCCTCCTCTTGCACATCTTGGGAGACCAGCAGCTGCAAGAACCCTGCAGTGAGCAACCTTTGCCCCCTGGCATAGCCAGCAGGGCCCCTTTGGCACAGATCCTGCTTCTCCCCACAGCTTTTGGAGAGGACTGGGGCACCAGGGCTTTTCCTGCTGACTCCACAGCCACGCCGAGTGAGACAGGTGTTCTCATCAGAGCTCTGGAGAACGCCATTCTTCTGCTCCTGGATTTGGGTGTGTAGCTCCTTCAAGACCTTCTCCACAGTCTGGGGCACAGAGAACATCAGCTGCCACAAACTGAGGGTGTTCCTGCGAGGCAGAGCACTTTGAGCAGGGCCTGGGCCAGCCCTGTGAGATGTGGGGTGCCTGGGGATCCCGGGCGGGTGTGGAAGGGGCTGAGAGCTGGTCTGTGAGCCAGAGAGAGGGAACCAATACGGATCACTTCTGAAAGGAATTTTACCAAGGCTGTGAGAGGGGAGGGAAGGGGAAGGGGAAGGGGAAGGGGAAGGGGAAGGGGAAGGGGAAGGGGAAGGGGAAGGGGAAGGGGAAGGGAAGGGGAAGGGGAAGGAAGGGGAAGTGGAAGTGGAAGTGGAAGTGGGAGGGGAGGGGAGGAGGGGAGGAGAGGAGAGGAGAGGAGAGGAGAGGAGAGGAGAGGAGAGGAGAGGAGAGAGGAGAGGAGAGGAGAGGAGAGGAGAGGAGAGGAGAGGAGAGGAGAGGAGAGGAGAGAGGAGAGGAGAGGAGAGGAGAGGAGAGGAGAGGAGAGGAGAGGAGAGGAGAGGAGAGAAAACCTGCAGCTGGGAAAAGTATTTTTGGAAGGGTTCTGTGAAGAACAGTGGTGGAGACTGTTTTGTACCAGTGAATGCTATGTTGATCTATTGCAACCAATGAATGAATTGTAAACTTTGTAGAGTGTATAAAAGGCAACCTGCTGTTATAATAAACAGAAATTAGCCTTCTGAAATGTAGTGCGTCCCTTCATGTGTTATGTCCGCCCCAACAGCGACACCCAGGCAGGCAGGAGATGGCTGAGGAGCAGCACTGGCTGGCTCTGGGCTGGCTCTGGATGGCCCAGCCAGCTCTGGCTTTTGCAGGCCTGCATGACCCCCAGCAGGGCTGGAAAGTGTGGTGGGATGGAGGGCCCTGCTCCTCGGTGGGTCCTGCAGTGTTCCTTGGGTTTGGCAGCCACAGGGTCTCAGGGTCCCTCTGCCCACAGGGGCTGTTGAGGCCAGTACCTCTCTCCTTGTGGGGCCACCTGCAGCAGCGCTGTGACCACCTGCCCAGGGCTCCTGTCAGCCATCAGGAGGAGCAGGGAATGGAGGCTGTGCTGGGCCTGGGTGTCCATGACCAACCCAGTGTGGCAGATGTGACTCACAATGTTTGGGACCTGCAGGGATATAGTTGAGGGTGGTACAGCCTCAGCTGCTCTTCCCATCCCTCTCTGCTGCCTCAAGGTGGCTTCAGGTGCCCGAGACATCTGGATTTGGGAGGGTTGGAGGGAGGCAGGAAGCCAACATGGCAGGGCAATCCAGGCACAGGCCACTTACATCCCTCAGCCACCAGTCAGGGTCTCTCCCAACCACCTCCAACATGCTGAGAGCCATCTGCTGACTGCAGGTAGATGAAGAGTGGAACATGGTGATGGTTGAGAGGACGATGCCTGTCCTCTCAGAAGGTCCCAGGTAGTTTCCAAATGCCTGTGGCAGGAAGGAAAGGAGCCCCACTGATTCAGAGCCCCTTTGCTCACACAAATGCTGCAGGACAAGATTCCCAGCAAGGGGAAGGCTCAGCACCTCCATGAAGTCCTTGGCACTGGGAGAATCAAGCAAGGAGGTGATCCCGGCTTCCCAGCGTGCATGGAGCTGTGCATTCCCCTCTGGAAGTGTCACACCTGGAGAGTAGGGAAACGTGGATGTCTCAGTGAGACACAGCTGCTGTGCCAGCAAGCCAAGCCCATCCTGACAGACCTCGAGCTAAGAATTGCTGGGGAGGAGCTGGTCACAGGAGGAGGTGATGGCAGTGGTGGAAAGGGCAACCTTCCTCCAGTGCTCTTGGCCCAGGAAGCTCCGAGCCCCCTGAGCTCTGCAGGCAACCCCCCGTGACACCATGGCTGCAGTGCTGGTCAGGGGGAAAGGCTCGTGGGGCTGGAGGCAGCAGGGAAGGACACACACTCTCCAGGGGATGTGGGGAAGGGGCAGAGTGGGGCTGAGTCCTGAGGGCGGGGGCAGCTCAGCTGCATGGGACCATCAAGAGCCTGGGACACAGGGTGTGAGGAAGGAATAGAGATGATAGCAGTGCTGGGGACACGGCAGCACCTGCACCAGGCACAAGGGTTCATCAAAATGCCGGGGAGGAGCAGCAGATATATCAGAGGATGTCACTGTGCTGGGGGATGCAGCCCAGCACAGCTTCTCTACGTTTCTGCTGGCAGATGAATTTAAGGAGGGCGTAGAGAGCATCCAGAGCCACACATTTGGTCGTTTCTTCCTCAAATGACATGAGGATGAGATGTCCAAACACCTTCCCCACGGCAGGGATCTGGATCTGTCCACAGACATCACCTCTTTCCTCATTTTGACCAGCCTGGGGAAAGAAGGCAGAAGAGCAGAAGGCAGCAGCTGAGGCCAAAGCCCTGACCTGCACAAGGAATCCAGGGTTGGATGCAGGTGGGTCAGAGCTTGGCAGGGCCTTGCAGGATTTTTAAGAGAATCCACTGGACAGTAGCCCTAGCAGGGGAGCTCCCTCCACACTCCTTGGGCTGGGGCAGAGCTGGCTCCTGGCTGGGAAGCCCAGGGGAAATGGAGGGACCATTTCAGCTCAGAGCTTGTGCCCAGGCTGGCCTTGAAGGCACCTGAGAGCTGTAGCTGTAGCCGCCACAGGCAGAGGGAGATGGCTGGAGGGTGCCTAGTCCTCACCTCCAGAGTGGAACAGCCGGCCAGCCAATGGCTCAGGGTGCAAATCCTCCCCAAGCCCCTCTCCCGCACAACTGCTCTCTCAGAGCTGGTGAAGGTGAGCAGCATCTGGGCAGAGACAGGCTGAGGTGAGCCCTGGCAGCAGACACCAGCTCCTGTTGTGGCAGCATGGCTCTGCTCCTGGGCTGGACTCCTGTGGGAGGCCAGGGTGTTCCCCTGGCTTCCTGGATGCCTCTAGACCCCCCTGGCAGGGGTCTCAGAGAGCCCTGGCATGGTGCCCAGCACTCCTGGGACTGGATTTAAGCCCCTGGAAAAAAATTACCGTCATTGCAGGAAGAATTACAAGCCACAAAAAATAAGTAGAGTATAAATTAGACTGTTAGAAGGTAGAAAAGTGAATTTCTAGGAATGCTTATTTTAGGGGGCTCGTAGCTAAGATGGAGGATTTTGGGCTTGGTATGCCTTTTTTTTTCTTCTTCTTCATGCCATCCATGTTAGTGCCAGGATGGCACCACTGGATTGGTCTGGGACAGAGTTGGACAGTGTAATAAAATTGTCATGTATTGGAAAGTAATTGTAAATATTAGGTACGTAATTTATAGTATAAAAGATAAGTCCTGTCCCAAGGGCAGGCAGTGTGCGTCGGATCTCAAGCTGAACAGACCAGTGTTAGCTAGAGAAAGCATTTCTTAGATAAGAAACAATAAACAACCTTGAAAGCCTCAGAAAACAGCCTCCTGAATCTTCTTTGGTGACCAGCTGGGAAAACCTGAACTTCAAACCACCTATGTGTCCTGCTGTGGGGATCTCAGGCTCAGGAAACCTCACAGTCCTTCTAGGCTTCCTCTTGCCTCAGGAGGCTCTCCTGTGCCTGGGACAAAGGCCACAGGCCAACCTTGTCCCAGGTAGGTGCCACCCCCTGCAGCCCCTGTACTCCATTGGAGTCAGTGAATCAGGGGTGTATCTGAATTTTTCAAGGAGGAATCAAGGTGCAGGGATTGAATTAAAGCCTTTGGATGGACTGAAGTATATTAAGCATAGAATAGAATTTAAGTAGAAGTAAGTCAGTAATTTTAGAGTGAGTTCTAATGCTTTTAGTAAGTGAAAGGTATCAAATGCCAGAGTAGGAGAGTGTGTTCTAGTGAAGGTTGAAACATATTGATATCTTCAGTGGAGGCTCCAGGCCCACAGTTGTAGATAGGACTTAGACATAATAGAGTTATAGTAAGAATATTGCTCACATTTTTCAGATAGAACAAGATAGGTTGCATGCATAGTGTTGTATGTAACCTGGTGTGCTAAGAAACTAGAATTCTAATAGGTTAAGGAGTGATGGAGAAACTAGAATTCTAATAGGTTAAGGAGTGGTGGTCCGAGCTTGTATTTTAGCTTTTGGAAAATCCTATATAAGAGTTTGTATTGGGGACAGTTGTTGCTTTTAGCCATTGGCTTCTGTCACAGCTTGTAGCCATTTGCTTATTGCTAGCTGCTTTGCCATTGCTTTTTACCATTGCTTGTCTGTGTACTGTTGAGACTAATGTGCTTTGTAATAAGATGTGCTTTGTAAAAAATAACCTTTTAACTATTAGCTGTTTGCTTATTTCAGATAACCCGACAGAGTAGGAGTCTACAGAGCTCTGGAGTTGGTGCCTTAGAGCACTGGAGATCCGAGAACCTCAGAGTACTCCAGCTGAGCCCAGGGCAGGTGGGCACCCCGCCCACAGTGCACTCTGCCTGCTCAGAACTGGGCTGGGGACCACCCACCCAGGAGTGGGAAACCCCCAGGGTAAGGAACAGCCCAGGACCCCCACTCTGCACAGCCCAGACCTCCAAGACATCCTGCAGCAACTCGGCAGGAGAGTTGAGCACCACAGCCTTCAGCATGGTGTCCATGGCATCCACGGTCTGCAGGGAACACAGAGAGCCATGGCAGGGATTCTGCTGTCCCTCCCACCCTGCAGACTGATCTGAACTGCCAGGGCAGGATGCCCTCACTGCCTGGGAGATCCAGGGACAGGCGGTGTCCTGCAGACACAGCAGCCTGTAATGCTGGACACGGCTGAGCCCTGGGAAAGGGACGGGGAGATGAGGGTGGGAAAGCAAAGCAAGACCCTGCCACGGCTTGGATCTGTGACCATGAGGCAGCACAGGGTGGCCAAGAGCAGCCCTGGGGTTCCTGCAGCTCACCCAGCACTCACCTGAGTATAGAGGGAAGCCTCCAGGCTCGTCATTTCCCCTTCTGGAGGAAGACAAAGGATGCTCAGAAAGCAGGAGCTTATCAGCCGTGTGCTGTCCTGCAGCACCGACACCACAGAGCTGCAAAGAGACAGGGCCCAGTTGGATCCTGGTGATGGGAGTGTCAGGAAAATTAATCCACCAACACCAGAGGTTTATGTCCAAAAATGAGACAGAGGAGTCCTTTATTCCAATAAAGGGGAGAGGTGATGGGGCATTCCCCTGGAATCTCTCCAAATTTTGGAGGACGGAGCCTCCTTTCTATCCCAATTTCCTGGCCACATTTCCTCTCTCTTTCCCCATGGGCTGAGGTACTTGAGAGGTACAGACTTCCCAGAATGCCTGATACCTAAGATTCCTCTCTAATGCAGAACCCTCCCTTTTCATTTTTAATTCTCATAGAATTCATGGATTTTCCTCATTGCTTCTTTCATCTTTCAATATCCAATTTCATTTATCAGCAAACCTACAGCTTGTTTGTAAAGTATCTTTTCCCGTTCATCAATCATTGGAATCCTTCCCATTGTTTCTTCTCTCAGTGCAAGTCTTGTCTACCAGCAGACCCACAGCTTGTTTGCAAAGACAAATCCCTCATTGTTCTCAGGAGCAGTGTCTCAGGGCCTTGTGCAGGTGGGCAATGAGAGGGACAAGCAGGTACCTCAGCCCGGTGATGGCCAGCATGGCCAGCAGCCGCACCTCTGTGCGCATCTGGTTCTGGGGCTCCTCGCTCAGCAGCGCCTGGCAAGTACAGCTGAGCTGGGACCTGGCACCCAGTGCCACCAGCCCCCGCCCTGCCCAAGCACTGCCCTCACAGGTGCTGGGGTTCCCGGCCCCTTTCCCAGGTGTGCCCTCACCTCGATCTTCTCTGCCAGTTCGTATCTGTGACAGAAGAACTCCAGGCCTAGTAACGAGCCACGGTCCCTGGCGCTTCTGCACAGGGTACAGATGCTGTCGAGGAACTTGAGCTTGTTATCCTTCATCTGGCAGCCGGGGACAGAGAGACAACAGGGCATGTGAGGGGGGCACATGGCCAGCAGGACCTGAGCCCTGGGGGAGCAGCAGGGCACAGCCACCATCCAACGGGCTGTAGTTACCGGGCAAGAGAGCCTGACAAAGGTCTGGATGAAAGCCATGGCTTCCTGCTCCTCTCCACACACAAGGAGCCCACTGGCATCTAACAGAGAGAAGGGAGGGCTGCAGAGGTCTGGAAACAGGAGAGAGCAGGGCAAGATCTGCCCTCCACCCAGCCCTGCGCCTGCTCTGCTGGCATGGTGTTCCCATGTGGATCCTGGCTGGATGGTGCCCAGCAGAGGAGCTACCATGCTGGAGCAGGGCTTGGAGGGGAATGCCCGGTGCCTTGGGCTGAAGAACAAGCTGGCAGAGGGACAGGAATCCCTGGGGTTTCTATCCTTGGGATGGCAATGGGAGTGGGACAGGCCCCATGGTAGCCCTGCCTCCTGCCAGCCCAGCTGCTGCTCACTGCCCTCATCCTGCAGCAGCAGCTGGGGCCCTCTGCTCACCCCTCCTTGGCAGAGACTGTGCTGGGGCCAGCATTCAGCCCTCAGCCCTGAGGCATCACAGCCACCCCTGGGCTCCTGGCTGGGGAAAGGTGATCCTGGCATCGTGCAGGGCAGCCTGGTCTCACAGCCCTGCCCAGCCCAGCACCACTCACCCGTCTGCAGGGGCTGCACCATTGTCACCTCGTGGGGCTCCACTGGGGAGCTGCTTTCCTGGAGAGCCCTATCCTCCTCCCCAGGCCACCCTGGGCCAAATCGGGGTTTCTTCTCCATCCTGTGGTAGGAAGGAAAAGGCTGAAAGTGGAGAAGGGGGAAATGAGAATTGTTTGGCAAAAACCTCAGCACCATAAGGAGGCCGAGGAAGCAGAGAAGGTCTCGGGCTTGTGTGAGAGTTCTCACCAAGTCCACGTTCCTGTCCTCGCAGACACTGAGCACAGGGGCCGCAGTGGGGTGTCACAAAGGGCTCCCCTGTGATACAGCACCTGCCCCCAGCCATGGCTTCCAGCAATTGTTTACATGGAACCTGCCCCCAGCAACAGGGCATAGGGACCACTGCCCGGGCAGGGAGGCTCTGGGTGTCCCTGGGGGCACAGGCATAGCTCAGTCCTGGGCACACGGGTTCTCCTGAAGGACCTCCACGTCCCTTTTGCCCTCCTGTCCCCTCAGGACATCCCTGGTGCCCCCCAGCACACCTCAGAGCCCTGTGTGCACACACCTCCACGTGCCCCTAGGATATCCCTGTCCCTGCCCCCCAACAACATGACATGGGTGAGATTTGCTCAAGCCTAACAGAAATCCCCAGGTTTGGCACCTCAACTCTGCCTCACACCATCAGAAGAGCTCGTGCTGAACAGAAGACAAAGAAAATGGAATTTCTTTCTCTGCATTTCTTCTTTCCAGATTTGGTAGCCTCCAACAATGGAGATTCCCCTCTCCCCAGTGTTTGCTTGCTCTGCTCTGGGGCCATGATGGGCCCTCTTAAAAACCACAGCCCCTTCCCCCCTCTGAATGCTCCCATAGATTCCAGCACTGCTCCACTTGGGACCCTTCCTGAGGCCTTCAGTGCACCCCGAGTGTCTCTGCAGAAACACCCCTGGACTGGGGGTTGCTCCCTGGGCTCTGCAGTTCCACTGTGCTGGTCCCAGCAGCCCAAGGAGCTCTTGTTTGTGGTCTGATGGTGCTGAAAAGAAAGTCTGTGCTGAACCTGAAAAATCTCATGAAGTTTCATGTAATTTTAAAGTGTGCTAAACATGGAGTTTCTTCATGTTTCCTGGATTTCTGGGTTTCTCCTGTCAGGAAAATCCACAAACGCCAGAGGTTTATGTTCAAAAAGGAGGCAGAGGAGTCCTTCAACTTTTTTTGAATAAAGGGAGAGAGTTCACTGGGGCACACATCCACAGGATTTTCTCTCTTGCAGTCTCAGAGTGTGCAACCTCCTTTTATCCTAAACTCCCAGACACATGTTGCCTTTGTCAGAAAAATTAATTCACAAGCACTAGAGGTTTATGTCCAAAAATGAGACAGAGGAGTTCTTTTACTTTATTTGAATAAAGGGAGGGGCCATGGGGCATTCCCTGGGATCTCTCAATTTTGGAGGACACAGCCTCCTTTTAATCCTAATTTATCAGCCACATTTCCCTCTCTCTTTCCCAATTGGCTGAGGTAGTTGAGAGGTGCAGTCTTCCCAGAACGCCTGTCTGCTGGTTTTGCATGTAGTAACCTAGGAGGAGGGCACAGACACACACAGGGGTTGTTTCCTCTATGAGTCCTTGGGACCAATTGGAAAGCTGATTTAATAATTGACAGCCTTGGAAACCAATTAAAAAGTTATTTTGCCTCCATGAATCACATCGGTAAAGGTGAATCTGTCTCTTTTGTCCTCCGGTTTGTGAGAAGGTAAGGTCAGCCTGGCCCTGGCCTGGCCCCCCCTCCCCATGCGGCCTGGCTGGGCAGGGGTAGGGGAGCCACCGAGCCCCGCCCTGCTCTGTTTTCAACTAGGGGCCCTGATGGCCAGGGGAAAGAGAAGCCTTTGCTAAGATCCTAGTTTCCCCTCCCCAGCTGCCCACACAGCTTGGGAGAAATGCAGCCGGACTCTGTTCCAGCCGAGTCTCCCCCACACAGTCTGTGTGGCCTGAAAAATCCCTTCACCTTTTGTGTGCAATTTTAACCCTTCCAATGCTGAGATAAGACTGCAGATCTCCTGACCTCCCTTGGATAAGAGGAATAGAGAAGAAAGTGCACTAAAGTCAGTGAAATTAAGAGCCAAGTTTCCAGATGGGAAGAGATTGAAGAGACGCCATGAATAGGTTGGCTGAAAAACCTTTTTTGTAAGCTATAGGTTGGACTGGACTACACTGCCATTCCTTTGAATTATGAAGAAAGCTTAGAGGGGTTGAAGTGTTTGAGAAAAAAGATCCTTTGCCTCGACGGAACAGGGGTCTCTGTTCTGGAGGCTGGAAAGAAGAACGGAGACATTTGATAGAAAAAGAGATGAAGAGAATTTTTGTCTTTGAGCATCTTTCCCTTAAAAGAAATACCCCATGAGGTTTTTTTTGACATGACTCGTAACACAGCTCTGGGAAGACTGTGAAGAGGAGAAGAGTTCCATGATTTGCAGATTTTCCCAGGTGGATGCAAATTGTGAAAGTGAAGGCAAATCCTGTGGACACAAGAAGGAACTTTTCTCTCTAAAGTGAATTGAAATGATGACTTAAGTGGAAGACTGACTGAAGTGTTTCTCTATGTTGTTGTTAAGAAATAGAGAAGGGTGGCGGGGAGGAGAGAGTGACCTGGAAATCTTATTCCGAATTTCTTATTTTCCCTGTGTTATTAATAAATTTCTTCTTGATACCCTTTTAAGTTTTAGGCCTGCCTTGTTTTTGCTCCTAAATCCTATCTCAAAGAGAAATTGAGTATATTAAAATTGTCAAACCTAAATCAAACCAAGAGAGCCTGATACCTAAGATTCATCTCTAATGTACAACCCTCCCTTTTAGTTCTTAATTCTTATAGAATTAATGGTTTTTCCTCATTGCTTCTTTCAGCTTTCAATATCCAATTTCATTTATCAGCAAACCTACAGTTTGTAAAATATCTTTTCCGTTCATCAATCAGTGGAAGTGTTGAAGCTGGGTAGGGTAGTGATTACCGTATCCCCATGGCACACACAATCTGCTAATGGGCCATCTTTAAGACAGAGTGAGGCAATCATCTTTATCGTTATCACAACCCATCCTCCCTCCAGGAAGATATCATCTGCTGCTGCGCCATTAAGTCCCACTGTATGACTGACAAAATTGCATCATCCCATTGGGAGATGCTCCAGCCAGGGTGAGAAGCCAAGCCTTTCCTACTTAGATAAAAAACTGAGATTTTGAACAGCAAGATTATCCATCTTTCCACTGGATTCCAGAGGAACACTGGACCTTTCCACATCGTCTCTGGACCTTCAAAGGAAAACTGCACCTGCTGCAGGAGCACTGCTTCAGCTGAACCACATCTGCCACTGCAGGAGGACTGTAGCCACCATTTAATTGGACTGCTACCAACACCCTGACTGACAGAGTGTCAGGTTGTATTCTGACTCTGTCAGGGTTGGGAGTGTTCTTTGTAATACTGTATTTGTCTTTTAATTTTCCTAGTAAAGAACTGTTATTCCTAATTCCCATATCTTTGCCCAAGAGCCCCATAATTTCAAAATTATAATAATTGGGAGGGAGGGGGTTTACATTCTCCATTTCAAAGAGAAGCTTCTGCCTTTATTGGCAGATACCTGTCCTTCAAACCAGGACACACACCCATATCCATATCCATATCCATGTCCATGTCCATGTCTGTGTCCCTGTCCCCATCCCCACCATGTCCCCACTACTGTCCCAAAATGTCTTAGTACAATGTCTTTATTTTTACCCCAATGTTGGGTGAAGGAAAGAAGAAAAATGAAAAAAATCAAGGCCAAAAGAAAAGGATTTACCTGTCCATGCTGACTGAGTATGCATGTGCTTGGGTGGGGAGAAAGAACCATTTTTTAGAGGCCTTTCCACTCCACTGTCTCCAAAATCTTGGGGTTTTTGCCCCAGTCCATCACTGTTTGGCTGCAGAAGATGACTGTGGCCCAGAGAGAAGTTGAATCATGGAATGGTTTAGGTTGGTAAAGACCTCCAAGACCATCCAGTATTCCTTGATGCCGACAAATGAAATGATTGAATGCAAAAGGTGAAATTTTTTGGGGTGGAAATTAAAATCTGCTGTCCCAAATGAATTCCTGATGTCAGTCTGCATCCCAATGGATTTTTGGCCTGCTGAGTCCAGGTGCCCACAGAGACCCAGGAAGATGTGGAGACCACCAGCCAGGTGTGTTCCCAACATTGATCACCAGGACCATGGATCACCAACGCTCTGCCCAGCGAGGGTCACTGGGGAGCATCCATCAGGGTCCTCCAGTGGGGATGGAGCTGGAGCAGCGCACGAAGCTCTTTCCGCACACAGGGCACTCACAGGGCTTCCCTTACTGGTGCCCCTGTTGGTGTCGGGTCACAGCAGAATTCTGGGAGAAGCTCTTCCCACATTGGGGACACTGTTAGGGCCTCTCCCCAGTGTGGATCCGCTGGTGGGTGATGAGGGTGGAGTTTTCCTTAAAGCCTTTCCCACAGTTGGGGCAGCGGAAGGGCCTCTCTTGTGTGTGAATCTGCTGATGCCTGAGCAGATGGGATCTCTGCTGAAACCTCTTCCCACACTCAGGACACTTATAGGGCTTCTCCCGGTGTGGATCCTCTGGTAGACAATCAGGTTGCATCTCTGGCTGAAGCTCTTCCCACATTCTGAGCACTTGTAGGGGCATTCCCCAGCGTGCATTGCCTGGTGCATGATCAGGCGAGAGCTGTCATGGAAGCTCTTCCCACATTCCCCACACACATAGGGTCGTACCCCAGTGTGGATCATCTGGTGACGGGTGAGGTTGGAGCTCTTCCTAAACCCCATCCCACATTCCCCACACTTGTAGGGCCATTCCCCAGTGTGGATCATCTGGTGGTGGATCAAACTGGAGCTCAGGAAGAAGCTCTTTCCACATTCCTCACACACGTAGGGCCGTTCTCCAGTGTGGATTCTCTGGTGGTGGGTGAGTTGGGAGTGCATCCTGAAGCCCATCCCACATTCCCCCACACTCGTAGAGCCGTTCCCCAGTGTGGATCCTCTGGTGGTAGAGCAAACTGGAGCTCTGGTTGAAGCTCTTTCCACATTCCCCACACTTGTAGGGCTGTTCCCAGTGTGGATCCTCTGGTGGCAGATCAGGTAAGAGCTGCGGCTGAATCCTTCCCACATTCCCCACACTCGTAGGGCCGTTCCCCAGTGTGGATCCTCTGGTGGTAGATCAAATTTGAGCTCTGGCTGAAGCTCTTCCACATTCCCCACACTTGTAGGGCTGTTCCCCAGTGTGGGTCCTCTGGTGGACAATCTGGCTGGAGCTGGAGCTGAAGCCCTTCCCACATTCCCCCACACTCATAGGGCCGTTCCCCAGTGTGCACTGCCTGGTGGTGGATCAGGTCGGAGGTGCTTCTGCAGCCCTTCCCACATTCCCCACACTCATACGGGTGTTCCCTAGCGTGGATCACCTGGTGCCGGACCAGGCTGGAGCTCCTGAGGAAACTCTTCCCATATTCCAAGCACTGGAGGTGCTTCTTGCCATCATGAAGCTGCTCATGGACCCTCACCTCAGAGCTCTGGCCAGATCTCTGGCTGCCGGCCCGGCCCAGGCTGGGTCTTTCCTCCTCAGATCCCCATGATCTGCGTTTGCAGCCCCTCCTTGTGCGGGATCTCTGCAGCTTTTCCTCCCCGTTGGATTCCTGCACTGTGGAGCTGCTCCAAACGGCCTCTCCCACAAGGTTCTGCTGCGGGAATTTGTCCTCTATGGTCTCCATCCTCAGCTCCTTGTCTGGGGGAGGAAGGACAAGGAGAGGATGGGATTTGCCTCTGTGCCAGAGGGAAGGAGAAGGATATCCCCCAGTCCTCCCCAGCAGGACAGATGGGAAAGGGGCAGTAACTTCCTCCTCACCTGCCTGGCTTTCCCGGGGCATCTTCCTCTTCCTCATGGCCTTCTCCTCCATCTGGATAAGACTGGGAATGGAAAATCCTGGTTTGGGGGAAAAACAAGACGTGAGTGATATAGCTTTGAAGGTCTGGCTGTCCGAGTACATCTCTCGAAATCCCCAGGTGTCTGGTATCCAAAAAAAGCTCCAAAAATCAAGAAGGAGCCCAAAAACACTCTCCCAGGGGTTCCCTGTTTGCACTGCACTCTGGGGTTATGGGGGTTCCATGTTCTCAGATCGGCTGGGGACTTGTGGCTCCTCAGGATCCCCCTCTCCCACCTCCTGCTCAGGCACGCTGAGGGCGTTTTGGGGGTCCCAGTGTTCATCCTGCCTTGATTATGACTCAGGTCCCAGGATCCCCTTCTCCAGCATCCCCCACTCCAAGCAGTCAGGCCTTCCCCGCTCCCCATCAGCACTTCCAGGCTGGAGGGCCGGACCCCACTCATCTCCGGCTCCACCTCCCCCCCCAGGCTGCCGGGGGCCCCCAGCTCTGCTGTTGTACCTCTCCCCATGCCAGGGTTCCTGCTTTTCATCCCCGCCTCTCCGGGGATCCCCAAAACCAATGTCCCGCTCTGCCGGGACTGGGCGACCGCTACGTGGGCCCCTCCAAATCCCCCCAAGGAGCATTTACGGCTCAGCTTTGGATTCCTGTAAGAGCCAAAAACATCCCCTCCTCATATCAATAAAACAATACCTCTCCCAGGGACACCCAAATATATTTGGGACTCGATTCCCGAATCTGCGAGGCACAAACACCACCCCCATCCCCCAAAAATCCAAAACCCAACTGTGATAGATAAGGAACCTTTTGTTCGCCTGACAGACCTTGAAAAGATATCGCGGGGGCCTGTGGGGCCAAGATGTCTAAATTGTTTTATTGCTTTGCTTTGCTTGCCAAGATGGTGTTAATTGCTTTGCTTTGCTAGCCTTACAGACCTTGAAAGTAAGGCCAGGATGCTGTTAATCATTCTGCTTTGCTTGCATAAATCACATATCGCTTTAAGTGCCAGTAAGTTCCCAAGGAACCGCCGGATCACCTTATAAAGAGAAGGGGTCAGCAGGACAAGGCTGAGGAAGACTCCTCACCTTCATCCCTCGACCACCAGAAGGCAAAGAAGACCCCTAGCAACTGGAGGAGCATGCACAAAATTACTAGAGGAAGAACACGTAATCCGGAAACCGAACAACTTAAAAGGGACGAACTAAGAGGAGGAGGAGTGGCAGTTGGTAGAGCGCTGACTCCCCTGCCGTCCAGCGCTGCAACTTTGCTTCCTCTTTTCTACAATAATAAATTGATTATTTTGATTGGTATGAGATGGCCCATTGTGCTCATTTATAACAACTTGGTGCCGTGACTCGGATCGTTGAATCAGAGAATTCCCTGTTTGCGGGGAGGCACCCCACCACTTTGGTGGCCCCGGGACCGGGGATTCCGCTCCGATCCCGACCGATGAACCCAAAGAGGAAAAGAGAGAAGCAAAGGAGGATAGAAGGGCCCGGGTAGACCCCTTAAATTTTGTGCACAAAGTCCGGACGAAGACGCAGGACGCGTAAGTATAAAGGGATCCGTTCGGGTGGGGTCGGGATCCCAGAGTGCAGCGGTGTGGTGTGTGCGTGAGAGGGGAACTGGCAGCCAGATTCCCCAAGTGAGTACGGACCCTTAGTAGTGCGGTTCCCATTGACCCGCGAGGGCTTGGGCCACGAAACAGGGGAAGCGAGAGTAACATTGAGTGAATAAAGGCACTCTGGAGGGATGGGGCAGGGGAAGAGTAAGCCTCCTGCAGAGATTAAACTCCCACCTGTACCTAGGGATAGCCCCTTAGGATTTCTGTTAGATAATTGGGAACATTTCCCCGATACAGGGGGAAACGACAAGGCTAAAATGATACATTATTGTGTAGAGGTGTGGGGTGGGAAAGAAATTTCAAAGAATGTATTCTGGCCAGTATTTGGATCTTCAGAGGATTGGGTAAAACAAAAACTGAATACTTGGGTAAACACTAAAAAACCTCTCTGTGCTGAAGAGAGTGATTATGCAAAGGTTTGGGTAGGACGCCCGGAGGTATTTATTTTTAAATTGGCGGAGAAATCTAGGGAAAATAAGAATAAAAAGAAGGGAAACCGGCCAGAGGAGACCATAATGGCCCCTCCCCCATACATACCTCCGGCTCAGATACCAGAGGCCGCGGCTGGCCCAAGTGCACCTCCCGGGGAAGATTCAGACTCTGACCACTCAGATTATATAGGACCAACTACCCGGAGTAGGGCCCGGAAAGGATTGTATCCCCTAAGGGAAATACCGATGGGAGGACCATAGGCCGGCACAGGGTTTATATCGGTACCCCTCAGTTCAGGAGACGTAAGAGATTTCAAGAAGGAAATGGGACATCTGTTGGAAGACCCGCTAGGGGTAGCGGAGAGGGTAGACCGGTTTCTGGGCCCAAACATGTATACTTGGGAGGAATTGCAGTCCATATTGAATATCCTGTTTACAGCAGAGGAAAAGAACATCATAAGGAGAGAAGGCATGCGTATTAGGGATGCCCAACACGCACAAGGACCAGCAGCCAATATAAAGTGGCCGCTACAGAATCCTAATTGGGACCATCAAAATCCAGCCCATAGGGTTCATATGCAAGATTTGAGAACAATAATAGTTCAAGGGATCAGGGAATCGGTCCCGAGGGGCCAGAATATCAACAAGGCTTTTAACGAGAGGCAGAAGAAAGATGAGACTCCCACAGAGTGGCTAGAAAGGCTGCGAAAGAACTTCCAGCTTTACTCAGGAATGGATCCGGATGGTCAGATGGGGCAGGCAGTACTGAAAGTGCATTTTGTTTCAAAATCCTGGGAGGATATTAGGAAAAAGATACAGAAGATGGAAGACTGGCAGGACAGAGGGTTGGATGAACTATTGAGGGAAGCTCAGAAGGTTTATGTACAAAGGGAGGAGGAAAGTCATAAGCGACAGGTTAGAATGATGGTTGCTGCGGTACGGGAAAGCAGGGGGCAAGATCGGGAGGCGGTACAGAGGAGGCCCGGTAGACAGTCGAGCGAAACAAAGGACTCGAGAGAAAGGCAGGACTTAAAGGTGTGTTTTTATTGCGGGAAGAAAGGACACTTCAAGAGGGAATGCCGGATCCGAATTAGGGATGAGAAGGAGTTTAAGGCAGATTAGGGGGGTCAGGGGCTCTATTTGTTGGGGACCCGGAAACATCAGAGGGAGCCCTTGATAAAATTAAAAGTGGGTCCCCATGGCCAGGAGGTTACTTTCTTGGTTGATACTGGTGCAGAAAGATCTACACTTCAATCGTTACCCAAGGGGTGTGCCCTGTCCAAAGAAACAGCTACAGTGATAGGAGCAAAAGGGGAACCCTTTGATGTAAAGGTAATAAAGGGAGTAGTAATAGAATCAGAATCCAAATTAGGGGTGGGGGATTTTTTGTTGGTATCAGAATCAGACTACAACTTACTAGGCAGGGACATGATTGTAGAATTAGGTATCCAAATAGAGGTGGTGGAGAAAGAGTTACAAATTAGGCTCTGTCCCCTCAGGCAGGAGGACGAGAAGGAAATAAATCCGGAAGTGTGGTATAACCCTGGGAGTGTGGGGCAGTTAAAAATAGCCCCATTTACAGTTAAAATCAAGAACCCCGAAATTCCAGTAAGGATAAAGCAATACCCCATCTCTCCTGAGGGAAAGAAGGGATTGAAGCCCGAGATAGACAGGTTGTTGAGTAGGGGATTGTTAGAGCCTTGTATGTCACCATATAATACACCAATACTTCCGGTTAAAAAGGCAGATGGGTCTTATCGTTTGGTACATGATTTGAGGGAAATAAACAAACGGACCATAGCCAGGTTCCCTGTGGTGGCGAATCCGTATACACTTTTGAGTAAATTGGGTCCGGACAATTTGTGGTACAGTGTAATAGATTTAAAGGATGCATTCTGGGCCTGCCCTCTCGATGAATCAAGTAGAGATTATTTTGCCTTTGAATGGGAAGACCCTGAAACGGGGAGAAGACAACAGCTTAGGTGGACAGTACTACCCCAGGGATTCACAGAATCCCCAAACTTGTTTGGGCAGGCGCTTGAACAAATTTTAAAGGATTACCAGACAAAGCCTGGGGTGACTTTGACACAATATGTGGATGACCTATTGTTAGCAGGGAAAGATGAAGAAGATGTAAGGAAAAAAGTATTAGACTACTAAACTTTTTGGGACTCAAAGGCCTGAAAGTTTCCAAAACTAAGTTACAATTTGTAGAAGAGGAAGTTAAATATTTAGGGCATTATTTGAAAAAAGGCGAAAAGAGGATAGATCCGGAAAGAATTCAAGCTATTTTATCATTACCAATACCACAGAACAAAAGACAGATTCGGCAGATATTAGGCCTTACCGGATATTGTAGGCAGTGGATTGAAAATTACAGTAATAAAGCTAGATTTTTATATCAGAAGTTGACACAGGAAGGGCTAATGAAGTGGACTCAGGAGGACACGGAAAAACTTCAAGAGTTAAAAGAAAGTCTAGTTCATGCCCCGGTTTTAAGCCTTCCGGATTTAAAAAGACCATTCTTTTTATTTGTCAACGTAGCAGAAGGAATTGCATTCGGAGTGCTGACTCAGGATTGGGCAGGGAAAAAGAAGCCAGTGGCATATTTATCAAAAATTTTGGATCCAGTGAGTAGAGGATGGCCTACATGCTTACAAATTTTAGCAGGATGTGCTGTATTGGTAGAGGAGGCCAGAAAAATTACCTTCAATAGTAGTCTAAAGGTCTTATCCCCCACAATATCCGGAGTGTGATGCAACAAAAAGCGGATAAGTGGATTTCTGATGCGAGACTTTTAAAGTATGAAGGAATTTTTGTTAGAGGCACCTGATTTTACTCTAGAAACCACCACCCTACAAAAATCCAGCCGCCTTTCTATATGGAGAACCAGAACAGGAACCTTTAGTACATGATTGTATAGCTACTATAGAAGAACAAACTAAAATTAGACCCGATTTGGAGGAAGAGGAGCTGGATGGGGAGAGAAACTGTTTGTAGATGGATCCTCCAGGGTGATTGAGGGAAAAAGGAAAACTGGATATGCCATCATAGGGGGAACTGACTTACAAGTAATAGAATCAGGGGCTTTGGATAAGTCATGGTCAGCACAAGCGTGTGAGTTGTATGCTATACTCCGAGCTCTAACACTCTTAAAGGGGAAAGAAGGAACAATATATACCGATTCTAAATATGGGTTTGGGGTGGTCCACACTTTTGGAAAATTATGGGAAGAAAGGGGACTGATTAACTCACAGGGAAAAGATTTAGTACATCAGAAATTGATAGTTGAAGTATTGCGAGCTTTAAGGGGGCCCAAAAGGGTGGCAGTGGTTCATTTGAAGGGACACCAACGGGGGTTAGATTTCAGAAGCAGAGGAAATAATGCGGCTGATCAAGAAGCGAAACAAGCTGCCATGAAGGAAATGGTTTTGAGAGAGAAACAGGGAAATAATGAAGTACCTGAGCAGGAGGAAAATAATCCTGTTTTTACTGATGGGGAAAAGGAAAAACTAAGGAGGATGGGGGTAAAAGAGGAAATGGGCAAATGGGTGTTAGAAGATGGAAGAGAGATATTGCCCAAAGCGGTAGCTCAGCGAATGTTATATAAATTACATCAAAAGACACATTGGGGGGCCCAGGGGTTGGTTGACCACTTTGCTACTAAATTCATGAGTATTGGGCTCCATGATATGGCTAAACATATCACTAAAAGCTGTCCCACCTGTCTGCGGGTAAACCGCAGTAATCTGAGGAGATTACCCCAAGGGGGAAGGCCTTTGGCAAAAAGGCCTTTTGCAAATTTGCAAATAGACTTCACTGAGTTACCAAAGGTTGGAAGGGTCAGATACCTCTTAGTCATAGTAGACCACCTCACCCATTATGTGGAAGCTTTCCCAACTGCAAGAGAAACAGCCCGGACAGTGGTAAAAACTTTGTTGGAAGAAATAGTGCCCAGGTACGGAGTGCCTGAGACCATAGACTCTGACAAAGGGCCACAATTCACATCGAAAATAACACAGGAACTGGCGGAAGCATTGGGAATTAGATGGGAGAAACATACCCCTTGGCATCCCCAAAGTTCAGGAAGAGTAGAAAGGATGAATGGACAAATAAAGAAACAACTCACTAAATTGGTACTAGAAACTAGGCTGTCATGGACAAAATGCATTCCCTTAGCCTTGCTAAATATTCGAACACAACCACGAGCAGATGTAGGATTGTCTCCATTTGAAACGTTATATGGAATGCCCTATAATTTGGAAAAGGTTCAATCCAATCCTAACATTAGTGAACAATATATCAATAAGTATTTGGTCACCCTAATGTTAAAAAACAACTGTGGGAAAAAGGGATGTGGGCTCAGAGACCACCTTTAGATCTTGTGTTACATCAGGTACAACCTGGAGATTGGGTCCTGGTTCGAAGTTGGAAAGAAAACCCAATAACCCCGAAGTGGGAAGGACCGTATTTGGTACTACTCACCACAGACACGGCCATCCGAATAGCAGAAAAAGGGTGGACTCATGCCAGCCGAATAAAGGGACCAGTGGATCCATCAAGGTTCACGAAGGACACTAAATGCCCTGAATGGGAGGTGAAAGAGACTGCAGGAGATTTGACGTTAACCCTGAGGAGAAAAACACCGTCATAAATGGACTCAGAGGACATTTGGGTGGGGGATAATTGGATATTGCAGAAAGAATTAATTGGAACTTCAGAGTCACCTAGATATTGCGGATATTTAGAGAAGCTTGCGCAACAACCTTATTATCGAGAGATCAGGTTGAAGAATAAAGGAAAATTGTACAATGGGGAGGGGAATGTAAATCATGATGATATAAGGGTAGCATGTAGTTGGTTAGACTGTTATTGTTATCCATTTGTATGCTTTTGTTGTAAGATTTGCAAAGAGTTGTGGTGGGTCCACTGCCAGAGGGGGAGGGCTCCTAGAAGTGTGTGTCAGCCTTGTTGGGAGGAACAGCGCGAACTGACTACCTTGGTTCTAAGCCAAAAGGTAGCAGCTCGAGAGCTGAAAGTGGGATCCCCATCCTGGTGGCAGATATTTTCTAAAGGCATTAACCCTGAGTTTTATTGTTACCACCCCAACGAGCCTCCGGGTCCATTTAATACGGACATTGTAGAAGTGAAGTGCCGAAAACAGATAAAGAAACTCAGGTGTGATACCCCACCATTAAAGGAGAGGAATTGGCACTCCAAAAGGAGGAAGTGGGAAAGAGGAGTGACTCCCACCCCCGAAGAATATCCTTGCTGCCGTGAAGATGGGTTACCCCGCAACTAGCAGCAACCTAGTTGGCGGCGAGGCAGAAGGGTAAATGGTGGGGGAAGGGGAGCTCTCAAATATAACCGTTGATAAGGCACTTATACTCTTAAAAACCTGAGGCCGGAAGGAAGCCGCATGGAGGATAGGATAAAAAAATTGGTAAACACCGAATTAACTTTGGCAGTGAGCCCCCGACTCTAAAATTGTGTATAATGGGAGGACTTATGGGACTTGTTATGGAATCGGCAGCAGCTAGTCACGAGCCTTTTAGATGGTCACTAATAAGGTAGGAGGATCAAAGAGTTCTTTCCACAGTGGTAACCTCGGGAAGACGCTGTTTGGTTGTCAGGTCTCCGCGACCTTATTCCAACACAACCCCTGCTTAAACACGCTAGGATTTTATTTTTGTCCTGCATCTAATCCGGGAAAAAGTTATTGTAATTACCCAGGAGAATATTATTGTGGATATTGGGGATGTGAAACAGTGGCTCACGGGTTTTCCCCCCGGGGGAGGGAAGGATCTGTATTTGACTTTAGGGTGGTTACCTTCGGGCTGTACTCCCCCTAGGATAGGTTCCGACCACGGGAGTAATAAGTGTTGGCACCTGCCAGGGAATACAAATCAGTGTCACCGAAGACAAGCTCCAGGACCCAGTATGGGTGATTGGAAAAACTTGGGGAGCTAGGTTATGGGAACCCGGAAAAGATGGAGGGGACATTTTCTCATAAAGAAAGAGCCAGTCCCACACGACCCAGTACCAATAGGACGAAACCCAGTTATTCGTGAGGAGGAAGAAATTGGCGCAGAATTAGTTAGCAATAAAACCCTAGAAACAAACAAGTCGGAGGAAGGGAATAATTTCTTTAATCAGTCACGTGAGCCCCAGCCCACCCAAGAATATGGTGCATTGTGGAAGGTAATGCAAGCCACATTTGAGGTTCTGAATAACACTCATCCTAATTTAACAAAAGGGTGTTGGTTATGTTACATGATACGACCACCATTCTATGAAGCCTTAGGGTCCCCCGCGCAAAAACCAAGCGAGTTAATGGAACAAATCCCAGGGAATGCTTATGGAGAAAGGGAAAAGAGAATACCCTGGGCTATCATTGGCTCAGGTAAGGGGAAAAAGGGAGATGCGTAGGAAATATACCTGCAGAAAAAGACCATCTCTGTCAAGTTAAAAGGACCATCTCAGACTCGCGGAGACCCGCTCAATGGCTTATCCCTGCAGCTAACACCAAGTGGATTTGTAACAACCTAGGAGTTACCCCATGTTTAGACATCAGAAACTTCAACGAGACATCGGAATACTGTATACAGGTCCTAATTATTCCCCGAATATCATACCACCCGAAAGATTATGTGTTTGAACATCAAATTACCCCTGAACATCACTTAATTAGGAGAGAACCATTTACAGCACTCACAGTGGCAGTATTGCTAAGCGTTGGTGGAGCAGGAATAGGAACTGGGGTAGTATCCTTGGTAAATCAACAACAAGGGATCAGAAATTTGAGGATTTCAGTAGATGAAGATCTAAGTAGGATTGAAAAGGCAATAGATGGGCTAGTAAAGTCAGTAAGATCCTTATCAGAAGTAGTGTTACAAAACCGTAGAGGATTAGATCTTTTGTTTCTACAACAAGGGGGGCTCTATGTGGCTCTGAGGGAAGAATGTTGTACTTACGCAGACCATACAGGAATTGTGATCGACACCATGGCAGAGTTACGGAAACAACTAGTACAAAGGAAAAGGGAACGAGAAGCACAACAAAGTTGGTATGAATCCTGGTTTGCCCGCTCCCCTTAGCTAACAACCCTCTTATCCACCATAGCAGGACCATTAGTATTGTTCATTTTGACACTAACATTCGGGCCATGCATTTTCAACAAACTCATTAACATAGTGAAAGGAAGGCTTGAAGCTGCCCACTTGATGCTTATAAGAGCAAAATATGAAACTTTAAATGGGGAAGAAACAGAAGACTATTTAGAATTAAGCAGAAGAGAATTACAAAGATTTAGCGAACAAAAGTAAAATACAGAAAAAGGGGGGATTGTGATAGATAAGGAACCTTTTGTTCGCCTGACAGACCTTGAAAAGATATCGCCAGGGGCCTGTGGGGCCAAGATGTCTAAATTGTTTTATTGCTTTGCTTTGCTTGCCAAGATGGTGTTAATTGCTTTGCTTTGCTAGCCTTACAGACCTTGAAAGTAAGGCCAGGATGCTGTTAATCATTCTGCTTTGCTTGCATAAATCACATATCGCTTTAAGTGCCAGTAAGTTCCCAAGGAACCGCCGGATCACCTTATAAAGAGAAGGGGTCAGCAGGACAAGGCCGAGGAAGACTCCTCACCTTCATCCCTCGACCACCAGAAGGCAAAGAAAGACCCCCTAGCAACTGGAGGAGCATGCGCAAAATTACTAGAGGAAGAACACGTAATCCGGAAACCGAACAACTTAAAAGGGACGAACTAAGAGGAGTGAGGTGCGACAGTTGGTGGAGCGCTGACTCCCCCTGCCGTCCAGCGCTGCAACTTTGCTTCCTCTTTTCTACAATAATAAATTGATTATTTTGATTGGTATGAGATGGCCCATTGTGCTCATTTATAACACCAACCAACCATGCCGGAGCTGCCGCGACAGCTCCGGGCGAGCTTCCTCCCCGCTCACCCAGCGGCATGCAGGAATGCGATGCTGCAGGGGCCAACAGAGCTGCAGGCTCAGCGGGCTCGCCCCTGGAACACCGCGCGATACCTTCGGCCGGCTGCTGCTCCTCTCCCTGCTCCTCCTGCTCCTGCTCCTCCCCTTCCTCTCTCCTCCCCTTCCTCTATCCTCCTCTTCCTCCCACTGCCTCCCCCCTCGCATCCCGGACCTCGCTTTGCCACCCCCTGTGCCCCACGGTCAAGCGCGCAGCAGCGGCTCTTGGGGAGGGGGCAGCACCCTGAGCCTGCAGGGGAGAAAGAGAAACTGAGAATTAGGAATCGGGCATCGAGAAATGCTTTGACTAGAAGGGGCTGACAAAACCGTATGTTTGCTGGAATTTACAGTGCTTACAAAAACAGGGGGAGAGCAAGGCTACAGGATAGGATAAAGAGCTGGAGTGGGGCGAACAGGTTGCAAGGACAAAGGCACCACAGGATAAGGAGATTCTTCAGATCCCTGAACCCAGGAAAACTGGTATCAAAGTCCGGAAGATGACCAAAGGACTAAAAGAGAATGTTTAAGGAGACAAGATGAAAAGTTCAGCGAAGAGGAATGTGATAGATAAGGAACCTTTTGTTCCCCTGACAGGCCTTGAGAAAGATATCCCCTGGGCCTGTGGAGCCAAGATGTCGTAAATTCTTTTATTGCTTTGCTTTGCTTGCCAAGAAGCTGTTAATTGTTTAGCTTTCCTCGCTAGACAGACCTTGAGAGTTAATCACTTTGCTTTACTTGCATAAATCACATATCTACATGCTAGTAAGTTCCCAAGAAACCGCCGGATCACCCTATAAGGAGGAGGGGGGTTTGCAAGACAAAACAGAGAAAGAGGCTCCTCACCTTCATCCCTCGACCACCAGAAGGCAGAAAAAGACCAGAAAAAGACCCCTAGCAACTGGAAGAGCATGTGCAAATTACTAAAAACACGTAATCCAGAAACAACTTAAAAGGGACAAACTGGGGGGTGGGGGTTGCGGCAGTTGGTGGAGCGGGCTCGGCTCGACTCCCTTGCCGCCTGGCGCAGCGCTGATCTTTACTTTTGCTTTTCTGTGACCAATAAATTTTTCAATTTTGATTCGATCTCGCATGGTCCATTGTACTCATTTATAACAATTTGGTGCCGTGACTCGGATCAAGATTTCGGAGGGGCTCTCCACCTGCGGGAAGACGCGCCCCACCATTTTTGGTGGCCTTGGGCACGGGGGCAGCCCCATCCCAACCTCGACCGACGAACCTAAAAGTTAGGAAAGCAAAAGTAAAGGAAGGAGGGCCCGGTTGACCCCTTAAATTTTGTGCACAAATTCCGGACGAAGACACAGGACGCGTAAGTATAAGGGGATCCGTTCGGGCGGGGTCGGGATCCCGGAGTACGGCGACGTGGTGTGTGTGTGAGAGGGGAGCTGGCAGCCAGATTCCCCAAGTGAGTGTGGACCCTTAGTAGTGCGGTTCCCACTGGCCTGCGAGGGCGTGGGCCACGAAACAGGGGAAGCGAAAGTGATTTTGGCGTGAGTGAAGGTACTCCGGAAGAATGGGGCAGGGGAAAAGTAAACCTCCTGCAGATGTTAAACTCCCACCCATACCTAGAGATAGTCCCTTGGGATTCCTGCTAGAAAATTGGGACCATTTTCCTGGATGAGAGGGAAGGATAAGGCTAGGATGATATATTACTGTGTGGAAGTCTGGGGTGGGAAAGAGATTTCAAGAAAGGTGTTTTGGCCGATATTTGGGTCAACAGAGGATTGGGTAAAGCAGAGATTGAATATTTGGGTAAATACCAAAAAAACCTGTTTGCTTAGAGGAAAGTGAATATGCAAAAATTTGGATAGCCCGCCCCGAGGTTTTTATCTCTAAATTGACGGAAAAATCAGAGGGTGGCAAAAATAAGAAAAAGGGGGGTAGGAAAGAAGAGACTCTGATAGTGCCCCCCCCCCATATGTGCCCAGTGCACCTCCCCCAGAGGAAAATTCTGACTCTGATCATTCAGACTATTCAGGACCAGTCACTAGAGGTAGATCTAGGAAACAACAAGAAAATTTATTCCCATTGAGAGAGATGCCAATGGGAGGGCCCCAGGCAGGAATGGGATTTATATCTGTACCCCTCAGTTCAGGGGATGTTAGGGAGTTTAAGAAAGAAATGGGACATTTATTAGAAGACCCACTGGGAGTTGCTGAAAGAGTGGATCAATTTTTGGGTCCTAATATGTACACTTGGGAGGAATTACAATCTATTTTGAACATCCTGTTTACTGCTGAAGAGAAAAATATGATTAGGAGGGAAGGGATGCGTATCTGGGATGCCCAGCATGCTCAGGGTCCTGCAGCTAACATCAAATGGCCTCTGCAGAATCCTCAATGGGATCACCAGAATCCTGCACATCGAACACACATGCAGGACTTAAGGACAATTATAGTTCAGGGAATTAGAGAATCAGTCCCGAGGGGCCAGAACATCAATAAGGCATTTAATGAAAGACAAAAGAAAGATGAAACCCCCACAGAGTGGTTAGAGATGTTGAGAAAAAATTTCCAGCTTTATTCAGGAATGGATCCAGATGGTCAAATGGGGCAGGCGGTGTTGAAGGTACATTTTGTGTCTAAATCTTCGGAGGATATAAGGGAAAAGATACAAAAGCTGGAAGATTGGCAGGATAGAGGCTTAGATGAGCTGTTAAGAGAGGCCCAAAAGGTGTATGTCCGGAGGGAAGAAGAGAGCCACAAACGACAGGTTAGAATGATGGTTGCTGCGGTACGAGAAAGTAGGGAACAAGATCGGAGGGAGACACAGAGGCGACCAGTAAAAGAGTCTAGAGAATCTGGAAATTCTAAGGAGAGACAGGATATCAAGGTGTGTTTTTATTGTGGGAAAAAAGGACATTTCCAGAGAGTGTAGGGCCAGGATTCGGGATGAGAAGGAGCTCAAGACAGATTAAAGGGGTCAGGGGCTCTATCTCTTGGGGACCCGGAAACATCATAAGGAGCCCTTGATAAAACTAAAAGTGGGTCCCCACGGCCAGGAAATAGTTTTTCTGGTTGACACAGGCGCTGAGAGATCAACTATTCAGTTTTTGACAAAAGGATGTAGTTTATCCAAAGAGACTGCCACAGTGGTAGGAGCAAAAGGAGAACCCTTAGAGGTGGGGGTTATTAAAAGGGTGACAGTTGAATCAGAGTCAAAAATTGGGTTAGGAGATTTCTTGTTAGTATCAGAATCTGAATATAATTTATTAGGGAGAGACATGATTACAGAACTAGGAATTAAGACAGAAGTAGTAGAGAAGGAACTATAAATTAAACGCTGTCCTCTTAGAGTAGAAGATGAAGAAAAAATAAACCCTGAAGTATGGTATAACCCGGGAAACGTAGGGCAGCTAAAAATAGCCCCATTTTCGGTGATTATTAAAAATCCAGAGGTCCCGGTAAAAATAAAACAATATCCCATATCCCTTGAGGGCCGACGGGGATTGAAACCTGAGGTAGATAGGCTGTTAAGCAAGGGGCTATTAGAACCATGTATGTCACCCTTCAACACACCAATACTCCCTGTGCGCAAATCAGATGGCACTTATCGGTTAGTACACGATTTAAGAGAAATCAATAAACGCACAGTGGCTCGATTCCCCGTGGTGGCAAATCCATATACACTCTGAAGTAAATTAGGGCCTAATAACCTGTGGTATAGTGTCATAGATTTAAAGGATGCCTTTTGGGCTTGCCCTCTCAATGAGGCAAGCCGGGATTACTTTGCATTTGAATGGGAGGACCCCGATACCGGAAGGAGGCAACAGTTAAGGTGGACAGTGTTACCCCAGGGGTTCACAGAATCTCCAAATTTGTTTGGACAGGCATTGGAACAAATCTTGCAGGATTATCAAACAGGACCGGGAGTAACCCTGATACAATATGTAGATGATATGCTTCTGGCAGGGGAATATGAGGAGGATGTGAGAAAAGAAAGTATAAGGCTATTGAATTTCCTAGGACTTAAGGGGTTAAAAGTTTCCAAAACTAAACTTCAGTTTGTAGAAGAGGAGGTAAAATATTTGGGGCACTATTTAAAGAAGGGGGAGAAGAAAATAGACCCTGAAAGGATCCAAGCAATTATGTCACTACCTATTCCAAAGAACAAGAGACAGATTCGTCAAATTTTGGGACTCACTGGGTACTGTAGACAGTGGATTGAAAATTACAGCAGTAAAGCTAGATTTCTTTACCATAAATTAACACAGGAAGGACTAGTAAAATGGAGTCAGGAGGACACAGAAAAACTTCAAGAATTAAAGGAAAGTTTAGTCCATGCCCCGGTCTTAAGCCTCCCGGATTTGAGGAGACCATTTTTCTTGTCTGTGAATATAGAAGAGGGAATTGTGTTTGGGGTACTTACCCAGGACTGGGCAGGGAAAAAGAAGCCTGTTGCATATTTATCAAAAATTTTAGATCCTGTGGGTAGGGGTTGGCCGACCTGTTTCAAATAGTGGCCGGATGTGCCCTATTGGTGGAAGAAGCAAGAAATATCACCTTTAATGGTAATATTAAAGTAATGTCCCCTCACAACATCCGGAGTGTATTACAACAAAAAGCAGAGAAATGGATTTCAGATGCTAGACTTCTAAAGTATGAAGGAATTCTGGTAGAGGCACCCAATTTGACATTAGAAACCACTACACTACAGAACCCGGCTGCATTTTTATACGGAGAGCCAGAGCATGAGTTCTTAGCCCATGACTGTATAGCTACAATAGAGGAGCAGACAAAGATCAGACCGGATTTGGAAGAAGAGGAGTTAGAAAGTGGTGAAAAACTCTTTGTGGATGGATCCTCCAGGATAATAGAGGGAAGGAGGAAATCAGGGTATGCAATAGTGCAAGGTCCAAACTTACAGGTGGTAGAGTCGGGTGCATTAGATAAATCCTGGTCTGCACAGGCATGCGAATTATATGCAATATTAAGGGCCTTAAAACTTCTTGGGGGGAAGGAAGGGACAATATACACTGATTCCAGATATGGATTTGGAGTAGTACATACATTTGGAAAGCTATGGGAAGAAAGGGGCCTCAAAAACTCACAGGGGAAAGATTTGATACATCAGAAACTTATAGTTGAAATATTAAAAGCCCTGAGAGGGCTGAGGAAGTTAGCAGTGGTACACTTAAAGGGACACCAACGAGGAATGGATTTGAGAAGCAGGGGAAACAACGCTGCGGATCAGGAAGCAAAACGGGCAGCCCTAAAGGAGATGGTCCTAAAAGAAAAAGGGGGGCAAAGAGATGAGGGTGGAGTCGATAATAATGAAAACACTGACACAATTTTTACGAATGAGGAAAAAGAGAAACTTAAAAGGATGGGGGTTACAGAAGAATCAGGAAAGTGGATATTAGCAGATGGCCGAGAGGTGCTACCAAAAGCAGTAGCTCAAAGAATACTGTATAAGTTACATCAGAAAACTCATTGGGGAGCCCAGGGGCTGGTAGATCACTTTGCCACTAAATATATGAGCATCGGACTCCACGATTTAGCTAAACATATTACAAAGGGATGTCCTACCTGTCTGCAGGTAAATCGAAGTAACCTCAGAAAACTACCCCATGGGGGAAGGCCTCTAGCAAAGCGGCCCTTTGCAAATATCCAAGTAGACTTTACCGAATTGCCAAAGGTAGGAAGGATTAAATATCTTTTGGTGGTAGTAGATCATCTCACCCACTATGTGGAAGCCTTCCCAACATCAAGAGAAACTGCACGGACAGTAGTAAAAGTTTTACTAGAGGAGATAGTCCCCATATATGGTGTACCAGAAACAATTGACTCTGATAGAGGGCCACAGTTTGCATCAAAGGTAACTCAAGAGTTAGCAGAAGCATTAGGAATAAAATGGCAACATCATACTCCCTGGCATCCTCAGAGTTCAGGCCGAGTAGAAAGAATGAATGGGGAAATAAAGAAAGAGCTGACTAAGTTGGTACTAGAAACAAAGCTATCGTGGGTTAAATGTGTTCCATTAGCCTTGCTGAATATTCGGACTCAACTCCGAGCAGATCTAGGGATTTCCCCATTCGAAATGTTATATGGTATACCTTATAATTTAGAAAGGGCACAGACAAATCCAAAAGTTAGTGAACGATACATTAACGAGTATATAGTAACCCTGATGAAATTCAGGAAACAGTTATGGGAAAAGGGAATGTTGGCTCAGAGACCACCGTTAAATCTTGTATTACATCAGGTTCAGCCCGGAGACTGGGTACTAGTCCGAAGTTGGAAGGAAAATCCGATAACACCTAAGTGGGAAGGACCTTACCAGGTGCTGCTGACAACGGATTCAGCGGTACGCACTGTAGAAAAAGGGTGGACTCACGCAAGCCGGATCAAAGGACCAGTAAATCCATCTAAATTCACCAGCCATCCTGAGTGAGAGGTAAGAGGCACACCTGGGGATTTAAAGCTAACACTGCAGAAGAAAGTGCAACCTTGAAGGACTTTATTCTTCTACTTCCTTTTGGGACATGAAACCTATACCGACACCACATGGATGCTGAACCTTGGGATCCACAGTACTTTTCTTTCACAATAGAAAACAGAAAAACAGGGGTACCACTAGAAGGTGGGGAAAGCGTACTAAGTGCAGAGGTTAAACTCAAATGTAATGCTGAAAACTGCTGGGGAAATTGTAATCCGTTTGTATGCTTTGTCTGTTTAGTTTGTAAGGAGGAGTGGTGGGCCCATTGCCGCAACGGTTACATCCCTATGGGGGGTGTGTCACAATTGTTACTGGAGCCAAAGGAGGCTCACTTCTCAGGTCCTAGCCACCGTAGTGGCTGTGGGAGGCCTTTCGGTGGGATCTAAAAAGTGGTGGGAGATTTTTTCAAAGGGGGTGAACCCTCAATTTTACTGCTACCACTCTAACGAACCTACCCCATTTGTAGCCAAAATTGTAGCTGCCCTGTGTAGGCGGTGGGTACCCGAACTCAGTTGCTATACTCCTCTAATTAAAGCCCGCAAGTGGAGCAAGTATATTAAACGCATCAAAAAGCATGGGGCAAACACCCCTCCTGAAGAGTACTCTTGCTGCCGAGAAGATGGAACTCCCCATAGCTCGCTGCAACCGAGTTGATGGGCGAGGCAGAGGAGAAAATGTTTGTGGAGTGGGTCGCCCACGGGCACAGAGGAGACTAAAGGTGGGGACCCAAAGGGGATGGGAGGACAGGTTACAGAAATAATGGGATAGTAATCACCACTGGCAAACAAGTTGCAGGCATTGGGGAAGCTACTACCTCCGGTTAGGAATAATTTGTTTAATGTCCCTAAAAGGAGTACATGCAAGCCACGAACCGTTTAAATGGTCACTTATAAAATGGGAAGGTCAGAGAGAAATTCAAACACAAACTACTTCGGGAAGTCCTAGCTTTAACATAACTCTGGATGATCTACTTGACAGGACAGGTTCTAGCCCCTATAGTGTATTCTACATGTGTCCAGCATCTAACCCAGGGAGGTCATACTGTAACTACCCCGGAGAATTTTACTGTGGATATTGGGGCTGTGAAACAATTTCCCTAGGATGGTCGGTACAAATCCAAGATAAGTACTTAAGAGTTGAAAGAGGTCCACATGGAGGTAAAAAACCCTGGACAGATCCATCAGGGGTGGTAACTTATATCGGTACTTGTAAATGGGTCTATCTTAACGTCACGCAACCCCAAGACCCGGGATGGGTAGTAGGAAAATTCTGGGGAGTTAGAATATGGGAACCCGGGAAAGACCGAGGAGGACATATTGTTATAAAGAAGGAAATTATACCCCACGATCCTCAGCCTGTTGGACCAAATCCTATAATGACAGACTCAAAAGCCACAATAACGGATCAGAGTAACTTAGACAACATAACCCAAGAAAGTTTTACAGAGACCAACAATGAATCACAGCTAATAAAGACAACAGCCGTGACACAACCCAGTAAAGGGCCCCTGTGGAAGATCCTACAAGCCACCTTTAGGGTGTTAAATAGTACATACCCCAATTTGACTAAAGAGTGCTGGTTATGTTACAGTATTAATACACCCTTTTATGAGGCCTTAGGTTCTGTAGCAAAATCTAAAAGAATAAATGGGACCAATCCCTCCTTGTGCCTTTGGAAAAGGGGAAAAGAAAGCACCCCAGGGGTATCGATGGCGCAGGTAAATGGGAAGGGGAGGTGTATAGGCAACATACCTCGAGATAAAGACCACCTCTGCGGGGTAAAAATGGCTTTAACCGACTCCCGCAAACCTGCCCAATGGTTAATCCCTGCTGCAAATACCAAGTGGGTCTGTAACACAATAGGGGTAACCCCGTGTATATCAATACCTAATTTCAACGAAACATCCGAATACTGCATTCAGGTCATGATAGTTCCCCGAATCGTATACCACCCAAAGGACTATGTGTATAATCATCAAACCACTCCAGGACACCACCTGGTAAAACGGGAACCGTTTACAGCCCTTACAGTTGCTGTATTATTAACATTAGGAGGTGCTGGAGTAGGAACAGGAGTAGCTTCTTTAGTAAACCAACAGCAAGAATTTAAAAATCTTAGAGTCTCAGTGGATGAAGACCTAAGTAGAATAGAAAAAGCAATAGACGGTCTTGTAAAATCAGTAAGATCTCTTTCGGTAGTTGTATTACAGAATAGGCGGGGATTAGACCGGTTATTTTTACAGCAAGGGGGATTGTGTGTAGCTTTACAAGAAGAATGTTGTACCTATGGGGACCACACTGGGATAGTAATTGACACTATGGCTGAGCTCCGAAAATAACTGGAGCAGCGTAAAAAGGATAGAGAAGCCCAACAAAGTTGGTATGAATCTTGGTTTAACTATTCTCCCTGGTTAACAACTTTGTTGTCTACCATAGCAGGACCATTAATCTTGCTAATCTTAGGACTCACTTTTGGCCCTTGCATCTTTAACAGAATCATTAGCATAGTAAAGAGTAGGTTAGAAGCAGCTCACCTCATGTTAATATAAGCAAAATATGAAGCCTTGAATGGAAAAGAAACGGAAAGCTATTTAGAATTAAACAAAAGAGAATTACAAAGATTTAGCGAACAAAAGTAGAATATAGAAAAAAGGGGGATTGTGATAGATAAGAAACCTTTTGTTCACCTGACAGACCTTGAGAAAGATATCGCCTGGGCCTGTGGAGCCAAGATGTCGTAAATTGTTTTATTGCTTTGCTTTGCTTGCCAAGAAGCTGTTAATTGTTTGGCTTTGCTAGCCAGACAGACCTTGAGAGTTAATCGCTTTGCTTTACTTGCATAAATCACATATCTAAGTGTTAGTAAATTCCCAATAAACCGCCGAATCACCCTATAAGGAGGAGGGGGGTTAGCAAGACAAAACAGAGAAAGAGGCTCCTCACCTTCATCCCTCGACCACCAGAAGGCAGAAAAAGACCAGAAAAAGACCCCTAGCAACTGGAAGAGCATGCGCAAATTACTAAAAACACGTAATCCAGAAACAACTTAAAAAGGGACAAACTGAAAGGGGGGGTTGCGGCAGTTGGTGGAGCGAGCTCGGCTCGACTCCCTTGCCGCCCGGCGCAGCGCGGATCTTTACTTTTGTTTTCTGTGACCAATAAATTTTTCAATTTTGATTCGATCTCGCATGGTCCATTGTACTCATTTATAACAAGGAAGACTGTTTTCTTCATCTCAAGGAGCAGTGTGCAGCCGCAAAGATGCGTTGAGATTATTTTAATATGAAGCGGGCACAAGAAATGAATATGTATTAGGTGTATTGTACAATCCTAGTTTGTAGAGAATAAAAAGAGAGGCGCCGAAATTGTGCGTGTTTTTTTTGGAGGAGCTATCACCCTCAGCGCTGAATAAATACATTTCTACTCTTAGAACTCATTTTGTGCGTTATAGAGAGTTTTTCCGTGCTTCACAGGGATGGGCTGGTGGCTCGGCGCCCCCCAGTGCGGATCCGTCCATGCCGTGCCCCTCTCCCCGAGCGCAAATTCCACTTCAGGGGTCGCTGGATGCGAGGGGGTGGCGCAGGTGGGGTGGGAGTGGGGAGCGCTGGGAACTGCGGCTCTGCAGCTGTTACAAATACATATTCTGGGGTTGGCTTCTCGCTAATAGTCTGTTAAATACTGTATGTATAGTGTTGATACAGTTTTTAAAATGTCATTTCTTTAAAAGTAACATAGGCTATTAAAGTGCATTTGTAATAAATAAACTACCTACTTAATTGAATAACACCCAATAAAAACACCTACTGATAATGCACCGGTTACCAGCAGCAACCGTCTATAAAAATTAAAAACCACAAATCAGATTAAAAATAATAGAAAAAACAGTTTAGACCACAATAAAAAAAACACAGATGTTTTAAAAACAGACTTAAAAAGAACTGTATAAAACAAATCCTAAATATAAAAAATAATTTTAAACAGTTTGAAAATACATAATAAGTCTACAAATAATCAACAAGCTAATAAATTTTTAAAATATATCCCAAACAATAAGTGTACTCTTAAGTATATACCAAACACCCAGCCATTATAACCTTTTACTTTATTATTTGTCTCTTATTTTCTTTTATTAAACCTTTTAAAATCAACGCAAAGAAGAAACCTAATTTTTCATGCTGCTCACTGATGAGTCACCACTGAGCAAATTTTTCAGTGCTGGCTCTGGCAGCTGCCGAGTCCCAGACTCAGCTCTTCCATCTTTTCTTTTTCTCTCTTTCCTATTTCTACTTCACATTTCTTATTCAATCAAATCCATGTTCGATCAAATCTGTAGCTTGTGCTCCAATGGTCTCACTTGCACCTTCACTGGGCTCGAGGTGTCTCTCCCTGCTGGGATTGGAACCCATGGGCAGGGTCTCTTCTCACAACCATGGTTCTGGGATTCTGTCAGGGCCACTCTTTCCTTTTCTGTTTCCCTCTGCTTTGAGCTGGGAATGGGCTGGAAAATGCCCAGCATGTTATAAATCCATATTATAATATTCGTTTTCACAAATATGAAAAGGGATGCTATATGTATACTGTTATAGTAACTTTGCTATAAAGATACAGTTTTTATTTCATCTGTTAACTGAACTTAGACATTGTAGTGAAATAGCTGATATAGTCGTGCTTGTGAGACTTGAACTGGCTGCTTGGTTGGGATAACATCCAATGGACATGATGATGAATTCCCTGTTACAATCAGCACCAAGTCAGGACCAAAGCCCAGGCTGTAGTGGATTATAAGAATGGACTAAAACCACAGCCAAGAAATGTGCAGGTTCTAAAAAGGCAAAGCCTGAGGAAGCGCTGTGCTAAACAGTTCTTGGAACATGTAAACTACTTTGGTGGAAACTGGGAAGGGTTGGCCAAGTATCCCAAGGCATATGATATATATAACATAACATATAACATAACATATAACATATAACATATAACATATAACATATAACATATAACACATAAATATAAATATAACACATAACATATAACATATAATATAACATAACAAATAGAATAGAATAGAATAGAATAGAATAGAATAGAATAGAATAGAATAGAATAGAATAGAATAGAATGCAGTACAATACAATACAATACAATACAATACAATACAATACAATAGAACAATATATAGAAACAACTGCTATCCCAAGGTCACGGTATTGAGAAGTTTAAAAATGATAATAACAGTAACTGGTGGATAACCAGGTACAGAAGCACACCTCATAGAAAACTGGTAACTTGCACTACAATTGAGAGCTAATGTTTGCCCCACAAGAGAGGTCCTGGCCAGAGGTACTTTGTGTAAAACTCTGTAATATTGTGATGCTGATAATGAAACATCAGCCCATATTATAGGGAACTGTCCAATCACTCAAAAGACCAGGAATAAAGGCACAAAGAGACATATCTGTGAACTGCAAGGCTAAAATAGAAGAATTGGACTGTATTTCAGGAGACGATGACAACGAGTTATACAAGCCAGATTTGATCTTTGTTAAAGGAGAAAATGCATTCATGGTGAACATGACAGTCAGATACAAGTACTCCAACTCCTCCTTGAAAGTTGCTGCCAATGAGAAGGTCAGGAAATATCAGTGCCTTCACAGACAAACTCAAGATCTTACAAATACAGCAGACACTGAATTTGTGAACTTTCCTATAGGAGCACAAGGAAAGTGGTGTGAGAAAAATTCTCCTGCTGTTGGCCCTAGATCTCTCTAAGATGAGGCAAGAGAAGACTGCCTGGGCCCAGGGCATCCAGAGTGCTGCTCTCCTCCATTGGTATGGTACATATGTTTGTGGACAAAGTTCAATGGATTGTTTCTGTTCATGAATATATAAAAATAAGGCTGAATGGCATCGCTGGACAGTGGGTAGAACATGTGGGAACAATTCAATTCTTCCAATCATGCTGTGTGGGCTACTGTCCATATTTGGGATAAATTTACCAATTTGGACCAGGTGGATGGGCCACTTATACTTTACCTGGAAAAGAAATCTATTATATATATGTTTAATAAGAAGCCGTGAATGATCACGATTAGTTCCATCTTGTTAAGACTGTTCGCCAGAATAATGACAGCAAGGTTTACTGACGGCGCTCCCTCAAGCCAAGGCAAAGAGGCTTTACAGTAGCATGCAGGATGCTCAGAAACTTTGATAGTCCTGAAAACAATAATTCAATCTGCCAGAAGAGAACACAGGCTGCTGGGTATCACTTCACGGACATTGGCTAAGGCTTTTGACCACCAGCACTTTCTACATGCTCTGCAGCAAAGGGAATTGGATTCCCATGTCACCAGCTTGGTGAGTAATATGTATCAGAGCATACATCTTCACATGAAAATCTCTTCAGAAAACTGACATACCAAAAACATATACACCATCCCTGGACTAAGATACTTGACAGACCAAACGGATGCTACAAAAGCAGGGCTCTTTGAATCCCCTCACCTCCAGATTTGATCAACTGTCAAGGAATGGCAGTGCTTAACACCATGCACATGTAATGTCATCCTGCAATCCAGCATGAAGGATGGCGATCTGGGTATCCCAACAATGATGGGACTCAATCCAAGTATCCAAGCCTGAAGATTGCATATACTTGCCCAATGTTTGGATGATGAATTAATGCTGTGGGGGTTTCTTTGTTAGAGTTGGGATTAAATGTGTGAGATGGTATTTTTTGTTTGGATTTAGATGTTTATTACTTTTATTTCTATTATAGTTTTACAAACTGTGAGTTTAACAATACTTTACGATAATAAATAAAAAATGAAGATTTTTTAAAAAGTAATTTTCAGGATAAATTGATTAATTAAGAAATTATGCTTATTAAGAAATTATTTTACTTTTAACTTAATAACTATTTGTGGCTTGTAATGTGGACTTTTTATTTAATTATAAAATATTACTTAGACTTGTGAAGAAGAAGGCAAAAAGAAGGACAAACTTTTGTTCTAAAATTTCTACTTGTTTTATAAATATTTATATATTCTGAAAACTTTAAAATCTTATTTCCAACATCTTAAGATCGTTTCTGAAGAACGAATGCTTAGATCAAGTATATAGGAAATTACGGATGAGACCCAGAGGGGACCAAGAAAAGATCCTCTCAATATGGGAGCCTAACCTAAGATTGAACTGCTGGATGATGCAGCTGTTGACACAACACCAGAATGGGAAGTAGCTACTCCGAAAACTCAGTATTCACAGCAGTGTAACTGGAGGAAACAGGAGTTTTGGTCCTCCCGAATTTCCCCTGCCCCAATAATGCAGCGACACATGGGGAGGGGAACTGACTCAGGTACCTCATGAGGGAGCAGAGATCCACCTGCAGCCCATGGAGGCTGTCACAATCCACTCAACCCGAGCAGGAGTCGTGATGGTTCATTCGACCCCAGGGTGCAAAAGACAAAGGACTCAGGTTTTGTTTAGCAGAAAGCAGTAATGCAGTTTATTGTGTGCTAACAATCAAGTTTTTGTGAGAGAGAGAGAGAGAGAGGGGATGAGTAAAGGGAGAGAGGCAGAGAAAGGATGGGATATAGCTACCAACAGACGAGACCCATCCTCGTGGTCATCCGACGAGATGTGTCTTCCATCCGTTGGGGAGAAAGAGATCTCAAGTCTTCTCTAAGAAAGTCACTTTTATACTCCTTTCCAAAGTGAGTGGCCTCTGGCCAAAAGGTGGGAGATTTATGGATGTATGTATGTGGAGATCATAGCCCCATGATGCAGGTGCGGGACAGGGTGCAATAACCAGTACCCTGCAGCGTACCATGACAAGCACCAGGCACAGCTACAAACAGTCCTTGGCCTACAAGCATCCACCTCGGC
The DNA here is from genome assembly GCA_034336685.1 of Luscinia luscinia. Classification (NCBI taxonomy): domain Eukaryota; kingdom Metazoa; phylum Chordata; class Aves; order Passeriformes; family Muscicapidae; genus Luscinia; species Luscinia luscinia. The sequence continues at coordinate 232,348 of JAKWBO010000056.1, forward strand.
CAGGCCGGAGCTCCAGTTCAGCGCAAGTGGTGCAATCTCAGGTCCCAGTCTCTGATAATGGTCGTGAGGCAGATCAGAGAAAACTTCGGACCGACTCTTACAGAGGCCCAGAACGGTGCAGGGATTCACCTGTATGCTGTGCTGGATCCTGCTCGGCATTAGATCCATTCCCAAATGAGGTGATGACCCAATAGGAAGCCCGTGATGGAGAAGGATCCTGCAGGACGTGTAGAAGCCTGCAGAGACGAGCTCACCTGGAGCAGGTTCCTGGTTTGATTAATGATCACATGGGGTTCCACAGTGGTATCCTTGGTTCCATTGGGTCCTATGGTGCCACAACATCCCCTTCGTTCTATGAGCTCCCATGGTGTCACAATGGCCACTTGGTTCAATGAGGCCCACGGTGCTAGAATGGTCCATTGGTTCTATTTGGCCCGAAAGTGCCACAGTGGACCATTGGTTTCATACGGCACAGTTGTGTCACAAGGGCCCTGGGTTATGTTATACCCCATGGTGTTCACAATAGACCTGTGGTTCCATGAGGACCCATGGAGTCACAGTGGTCCCTTAGTTATCTCAGGCCTTATGGTGTCACACTGGACCTTTGGTTCCATGAGGCCCCAGGGTGTCACAAAACACCCTTGCATCAATTATGCCCCATGGTGTCACAATTTCCCATTGTTTCTGTTAAGACCCATGGTGTCGCATGTCCCCTTGGTCCCATTTGGCCCCACGGTTTTTAAAATGGCACTTTGGTTACACGAGGCCCCATGGTGTCACAATTGCACTGTGGTTCTGCTGTGCTCTGTGTTGTCACAGTGGCCCCTCTTTTCAGACAGGCTGCATGGTGTCACTATGGGCCCATGGAATCTTGGTTCCATAAGGCCAGATGGAGTTACAATGGCCCATTCGTTCTGTTAGGCCCCGTGGTGTTGCATGTGCCCTTGGATCCATCTGGGCCCATGGTGTCACAATTTCCCCTTGGTTCTGTAAGGACCCATCTTGTCACAATGGAGCCTCGGTTTAGATAGGCCACATGGTGTCACAATGGATCCGTGATTCGGTGAGGTCCATATTGATTCAATGGCCCTTGGTTCTATGACACCCATGTGCCGCGAATGGACCCTTCATTCTATGAGGCCCCATGGTATCACAATGGTCCCTTGGTTCCATGAAGGTCCATGGTGTCACAATGGCCTCATGGTTCTATGGAGGTCCCATGGTGTCACAACGGACCATTGGAATAATGTGGCACAACGGCGTCATGATGGTTCCATTACGCCCCATGATGTTTAGAATAGACCCTTTGATCCATGAAGGACAATAGTGTCCCAAAGGCCCCTTGGTTCTATGAGACCCCATAGTGCCAGAATGGCCCCTTGGTTCTATGAGGCCCCATGGTTTTCCAAATGGCCTCTTGATTCCATGAGACCCCATGGTGTCACAATGGCACTGTGGTTCTGTTTGGGTCCATGTTGTAACAATTAGCACTTAGATCAGATATGCCACATGGTGTAACAATGGAACCGTGGTTCAGTGAGGTCCCATGGTGTCACAGTACACCTTTAGTTCTATGTGTGGCCCCATGGTGTCACAATGGACCCTTGGTTCTGTTTGGACCCAAAGGTGTCACAATGGACCCTTGTTTCCATGAAATCCCATGGTGTGACAATAGCCGCTTGGTTCTATGAGGCCTTGTGTTGTCAGATTGGCCCCTTTATTCTGTCAGGCCCCATGGTGTCCCAATGGATCATTGAGTCCAGGCGGCACAATGTCGGTGCTTTGCCCTCTTTGTTCTGTGTGGAGCAATGGTGTCAGAATCGACCACTGGCATCATATGGCACAATGACATCATGATGCCCTCTGGGTTCCGTTAGACCCCATGGGGTTCAGAATTGACCCTTTGATCCATGGGGCACAATGGTGTCATGATGGCCCCTTGGTTCTGTGAGGCCGCAGGGTGTCACAATGGACCGTTGGTTTCATACTGCAAAATTGTGTCACAATGGTCCCTGGGTTATGTTATGTCCCATGGTTTTCAGAATAGACCTGGTGTTCCATGAGGCTCCATGGTGTCACAAAGAGCCCTTGGTTCTCTTAGGCCCCATGGTGTCACAAAACACCCTTGCATCTGTTATGCCCCATGGTGTCACAATTTCCACTTCGTTCTGTTAGGGCCTATGGTTTCACAATGGCCCCTTGTTTCTGTTAAGCACCACTGTGTTCAAAATGGCCGCTTGCTGCCATGAGGCCCTGTGGTGTCACAACGGCATCTTGGTTCAGATAGGCTGTATGGTGTCACAATGGGCCCTTGGCTCTCTTAGGCTTCATGGTGTCAAAATACGCCCTTGTTACCCATGGTGTGACAATGGCCTCTTGTTCTGTTATGCCCCATGGTGTCACAAATTCCCCTCAGTTCTTTTAGGACTCAGGCTGTCACCATGGCCCCTTGTTTCTATTAGTCCCCAGGGTATACGAAATGGCCCCTTGGTTCTCTTAGGCTTCATGGTGTCAAAATACCCCTTGTTACCCATGGTGTGACAATGGCCTCTTGTTCTGTTATGCCCCATGGTGTCACAAATTCCCTCAGTTCTTTTAGGACTCAGGCTGTCACCATGGCCCCTTGTTTCTATTAGTCCCCAGGGTATACGAAATGGCCCCTTGGTTCTATGAGCTCCCACGGTGCTCAAAGTGGCCCTTGGTGCCATGAGGAGCCTTGCTGTCACAATGGTCCTTTGTTTCTTTTTGGGTCTATGTTGTAACAATGAGCAATTAGTTCCGATATAGCACATCGTGTCACTATAGACCCGTGGTTCTGTAAGGCCCTATGGTGTCACAATGGCCCCTTGGTTCTCTGTGGACCCATGGTGTCACAATGCCCCCTGGGTTCTCTTAGGCTCCACGGTAGCACAATGAATTGCTAGTTCTATGAGGCCCCATAGGGTCTCTCGGTTCTTTTAGGCCCCATGGTGTTCATACATGTGAAAGGACTATAGAACTTGTGAGAAATGAGATTTAGAAAGTAGGTATGCATTTATTCAGCGCTGAGGGACATGGGGATAATTCCTCCCAAAGCACGCACCCCAAAACTTCAAACAACTGCTTTATTTATTCCCTAAAAGCCTCAGATTGCACAATACACCTAATACAAATTCATATCCTACCTCGCCTTGGCCCACATACCCTCACTTTGTACTAAAATGAACCAAAAGTCCTCTTGTGCCTGCACTTCCCCAATTCTGGGGTCATCGAGGGTCTCTGACAAAGACTTCCACTTCTTCATCACACTTGAACTTTTCAACTTTGTCTCTGGAGCTTGCGTCTTAGCCTCTTGGGTGCATTCCAGACCTTGAGATTAGTTTTTGCTGGTTTAGGACTTTGGATTTATCACTTGTCACTGGTAGCCTAGAACCACTCACCATGTTTGGAAGTTCTGGCTCCGTTTATCACAGAGCAGTCTGCCTCTCCTCCTGATTTTTGCAAGCATAGTAAATATCAGGCATTCCTCATTGTCTTGGTTTTTGATAAACTATCTCTTAATTCTCAATTTTCTATCTGAGTGTCACAACGCATGCTTCATTCTACCAGGTCCCATGGTGTCACAATGGCCCCTTTGTTCTATTCGGTCCCATGGTGCCACAATGGACCATTGGTTCCATTTGGACAAATGATGTCACGATGGCCCATTGGTTTCATACAGCACAATGGTATCACAATGGCCCCTGGGTTCTGTTAGGTCCATGGTGTCACAAAATCTGCTTGCACCCATTATGCCCCATGGTGTCACAAATTCCCCTTGGTTCTGTGTGGAGAATGTTGCTTGGCGACCTGGTTCCAGCCTGGCACGGCGTCTCTAACCCCGAGCCACTCAGTCCATGTGCTCCTTACACCAATATGGCAGACAGCAAATGGCATTTATTCAGGGGTCACAAAGGTTTTTATGGTAAGGTATCAGTGTCATTTCCTTTAGCTCACTTCCGGCCAGGTGTGACCAGGAAGAGAGCAAGGGTCTGACCACAAGGGGTGGGGGAAGAAGTGTCCCTGACTGTCCGTCACAACCCGATATCTTCCGTACGCAAATCCCTAACTCTCCACAACAGAGGTT